>LPNX010906028.1:36100-59418 GCA_001517045.1 Pseudotsuga menziesii | reverse complement strand
TAATAAAGCCATTTTTGAGGACGCTGCTAGCAATCCGGCCATTGTTGGAGCTCTGGCTGTGGGTTTTTATCAGTCTTATCCGGAACACATTCGGGTGGCAAATGAACGTAGAAGATTAGCTGTGGATATTGATCGTTCGTTCCCGTGGGCCTTCTTCGACGGGGCAGCTCAAAACGATATATGTGGAGGAGGCGCTGTATTGTTCCTGTCTGATTCTCATTTCTATGTTCTTTCTATGGGCCTTGGGGGGGGCACGAATAACTTTTCGGAGCTCATGAGCCTTAAACTCTTGTTGATCTTTTCACTTGAAAAAGGGTGCATTAATCTGAATTTTATGGGAGATTCGATGAATGTTATAAATTGGATAAATCAGACCCAAGCTTGTCGACAGCTGAGACTTGCACACACACTTCACGCTATCATACTTTTACTTCAGAGATTTGAATCTTACTCTTGCTGGCATGTATACAGGGAAAATAACCAGGAAGCGGACAAAGCTTCCAAGGAAGGGATCGGGCTGGCTACGGGTACTTGGACTGTGAAAGAGATTAAAGATGGCAGACTGCAGGGTTTCTATCACAGACCCTTTGTAGAAGACTGATATTAACATTTTACTTATGTACTTTTTTGTTATAGATGGATAATTCCACAGAACTAAAAACTTTTTTACAGCATTATATTGATGTATATCTTGAACCTTATGAAAGGAGGACAGAAAACGCTATGGGCATCTGAATATGTCCCTATCTTACTAGTTTATTGGCTGGAGGTTGTTATAATCTCATGACAGTTTTTTGGTTATGCATATGGTATTCACATGGTGAATCTACAGAATGTAATTTTGATCTCGCAAGATGAATGAAATTACGCTTTTTTTCCTGGGAAAAAAAATGTCATCATCAACCATATTAATTATTGCAATGTACTCTATGAAATATGCAATATGATAGACGCCCGTGCTAGGAAGCACATTAAACTTGTTAAGTTTTTGGGTTATATTAGGGTTTTTAAAAAATTAACAACTTTGCACATCACTTCAGTCAACTACTTAGACAAAGTAAAGGTACAATAGTGGTAACATAAGATAAATTTCAAGATGCACGACAATACAACAGTAACACTTAACAAAATTCCAACATAGTACTAGATGCAAACTAATAAGACAAATTAAAACATAATTTCATCTCTTTCAACTTTAGCACTCCTTGATGGTCCATGTGCTAAATTTGGTCCTTGAAATGCAAGAGACAATAGCAGTAGTACCATGTAAAACATACTAATGAATCAACAACTAAAGAGTAGTGATAATGAACTGTAACAATGTTGACTTAGATCTGGTTTGGATCTACCTTATGCTCAGATACTTTTAGGGTCATATCCTATCACTGAAAGAACAAGTTGCCAAAAGGAACAAATGACATACCTTGAGAGAGAGAGAGAGAGTTAGAGAGTTGTAGGTTAAGGTTAGACACATACAGTAAAAAACATATCTTAGTCATCAAATGTGAATACCCTTGTCATTTAGGGCTTAACACGGCCACAACTCAGTTCAAGATAGGCTGCAAACAAGTCAAGGCCAGAGAGGTAAGGTCAAATCAGCCATGGATTAGCTATAAGAAATTACCACATTTCACATTAAGGCTAAGAGAGGTCATCACAGTCCATAGCCAAACTAGGAGAGATCAACACAGTCACAGTCACAACTCACTAGTATATACAGTCACAACTAACTAGTATACATAGTCACAACCAAAACTTGGAAGGACACTCAATCCCACACTGTCCATGAATAAGGTGTATAAATTCATGGCTTAGCAGTATACACAGCCCACGGATGAGCCCATAAGGTCATGTAAAATAGTCATGGACTATTCCATAAGATGATAGGAGCAACAAGAAATCAAAATGTCAACACAAAGCAACATAAACCTTAGCCATCATGCACAAACCAACAAAGGATCAGATCTGAGCTTATTTTCATGTCAATATACTTGCTAGAAATGGAGAAGTGAAACTTATTTATAATCTTGACAAGCCTTCTAGACAAGGTTACAAAAACCGAACCGGTGGTCGAACCGACCGACCCTAAAAGCTAGACCCGAACCGGAACCGGACCAAAACCGGAAGAAAAAAACGGATCACAAATCGATCCACCAAAAATGCAAAAACTACTTAAATTAAGTTGACTTAGGATAGTGTACCAATGGTCCAATGGTCTTACAAAATAAAAGCCATAAAGTTAAGTTGACTTAGTATATGGTATCAATGGTCCAAAAATAAAAACCATAAAATTAAGTTGACTTAGGATAGGGTACCAATGGTCCAATGATCTTACACAATAAAAACCATAAATTTAAGTTGACTTAGGTATGGTACCAATGGTCCAAAAATAAAAAAAACCATAAAATAAAAGTCATCATGGTAAAGGTACATAGAATAAGAGTACTAGGGCCAAGTAAAATAAAGGACCATAAGTCAACCAAAGGGTTCGTAAAAAGAAGGTAAGACAACCCTCATACCCACAATACCAAGGTGTACCATAAAGGTGGACAAACAACCTATCTTTTACCTACATGACCAACAGGACCAAGGTGTACCATAAAGGTACCAAGGATTTCAATCTTTTCTCTCTCAAGGTATATTGTCATGTGTATTCCATACATCTTTATCATCATTGTATAAGGAGAAAATCCAAACTAGATGATGTGATCCTCTAGTCCTCGGTACTGATCCTAAGGGTTAGGTGCTAGTGACTTCATCAAGGGGTGGCCAGTCCCTTGAGAAACAACCTAACAATAACCAAATATGAGAGAGGACATCCCACATCATCATCTTGGTCAACTTGACCAAGATCCACTTGATTAACTGACTAGGACTATACCTATAGGAACTTTTTGGTCCCAGACCAAGAATCGACCTAGCCCCAGACCACAAAGCCTCTATCTCAACCTGCATGATCTGCTTGGAAATTGTGTCCAAGAAAATGTCTGGTCCCAAATAAAAATACCCTAGAGACATATAGGGACCCTAAGCATATGTTAGGCACTTTTCCATGGCATCAACCTGCTTGGCCCCATACCAAGAACCCCAGGAGACTGCTAGGGGACCTAGGGTACCTTATAGGGTCTTAATCTACCCTAGTTAACTGACTAGGGTACCATCCTCCCAGAGAATGGGTCTCATAGTTGCACAATCTTTAACAAAAATTTGGGAAATTGGTAGCCAATGTGTCCTTATGAAGGAATGCATAAGAGATCCAAACATACAACCAACTTTTCCTAAGAAGCCATATTATTTCTTCAAAGGCTCAAGCACAAGATATCAAATCTGAAAAATTGCATACAAACATATCTCATATGAATACAAAAATGTGAAGTCGCCTAGATGAGATTAAAATATTTCACAATGATGAATGTGCTCACCTCTACATAAAACAAATCTAAAAAATATGCAAGGAATAAGAGCGTTGTCCCTTTATGGAGTCACCATGTAAAAAGACAAATTTGCAATAAGAGTCTCACAAAAGATCACGAATCATATCCTTCAATTTTTCAAGAAGTCAATTTCCTCCCCAACAACAACACCAAAAATGTTACCACCCATACTAGCATGAGTGATTAGAGTCCTAAAAAAACAAACTAGCTAAGGGAAACCAAGAGGAAAGTCCAATGTCGCCACACCAATCCCCTCCGAACTTTTAGTTGGCTCTTCCCCAATTCAAGGGGGTATTCCTTATTATGGGGATTACTACAACAATAAGAAATGAAGTTCAAGGTGTTTTGGAGTAGCTCTAGCAAAACATTTGTTTATGTAGTATAACAATATATAATGGGTGATAGGAGGATAAAGGGAACCACTCCAAAGACTAGTACCAATCCAATCAAGGGAAATGGAATTAAAAGATCACAAACTAGGGTTTACAAAAAAAGGGATCAAATGAGTATCCACTTTCTTTCAAGCTTTACGAGGTGCGCTCTATAGATGAAAGTTTATGGGTGCACAATCTAAATTAAAGCAAAGATACAACACATAAATCTTGTATAAATAAAATGCAAGAAATAATGATGAACTTAAAACACCTCTCCAACAAGGTAATAGTACACTTATCTAGCCGTGTATCTATACATTGGATACCTCCATTTATCAAGTAGTTGGGTGATTGGTCCAATAGTCACATCCAAACCCTCAACAATGCACTTCCCCATGTCCAAGTTACCAGATGTATATGCCTTCAATTTTTCTATACAACTACACTAAACTAATAGAAAGGTAAAAACTTATTCCTAAAACTCTCAATTCTTCGACAACCAATATGCCCCTCAACGAACATGTTTAAATTACAAGAAATATTCTAAGTAATTTTCACCAAGGCACTGAATACAATGAAACCCCTTTGTCCACTATCCTAACTCTTAGGTAGTAGGCCATTCAATTGATCTTGATGAGAAGAAAGAGGTGACCAATAAGTCCTATCGTCGCCATCAATTTTCTCATCAAACATGGACACACCATACTTTTCATCCAATTCACCAAAAAATTCCTCATACTCATGTCTCTAGCTCATATATCTTGTAAATGTCTTAGATTTAGTGTCTTCATCATTGTGGATTATGTTGTCTTTTTTAGAACTGTGACATTCAATTCTTCTAACATATCTGGCCATTGTCACCTAATAGTCTTCATCGAGGGTGCCCTCGATGCACTCTACGACCTGCAATGCCACTTGTTGGTCAAATGCCTCATCACCTAAATTCAATACTAAAGTCAGTCACTCTGCCAACTCTTTACCTTCTTTAACGTTTGTTGATTTCTAAAATGATTTGGTAGGCACCAAAAGTTCCATTGTGACCTTTGTCTTCATTAGCTTCTTCTTGACTCTCTTATTACTATTCTTATTCAACCCCTTCTTTGCAATGGGAAATTGAGCATTCTCAACCACCTAATGAACATCCCTTCTCTACTTTGTTATAAAAGTGAAACAACTTCAATGGAATCCTTAGCTTCTTGGTCTTCATAATTTTGAAGTGCCCTTACTACATGCTTGGATTCACCAAGTTTCCCTTCAATTGATCCATTGTATTATAATTGAATGCTTTATGATTGATTTCCTTCTTGCATTATTTAGACCCAACACTTAGGTGAATTTCCAACAAAAAGCTTACATCCACTTGGACCACCTCTTCTCATGTATTGTCTTTAGTGCAATAGCTCACCCTCTAGAGGGTTACTTTGTCAACAACCCCCATAATTATTTCCAATTCAATATTTGTCTTGCCTCCAACATTACCATGGTTTTAGTCTACCAAAGTGGTGCAAAACAATTCAACCTATTCCAATATTCTTTATACAGAAGTCTCCAAAAACTATCTTCAGTGTTTACAATACAATATTATATCATCCAAAAACTAACCAATTTTCCTGGATTATATTACAACCATAATAAATTTACAATGGGTTGAAAAAGCATGAAACGAACTCAAAATTTTATTTTAAGGGGGCCCTTGCCCCTCTATGCCCCCTAGTCAAGGCAGTGATCACCCCCAAGATCTCCTTTGATCTAGTAACCTACAAAGAGTGTACAACACCTGTCCAATTTCTCCGACTTGTATCATTTGCAAATGGACACAAGGGAAAACATTCACGTAATTGGTTTCTAGGGGAAAAATGCCAATGATTCTCTACACCAAGAGAAATTTTCAATACTAATATACTTCGATAATGAATCTACAATGTTCTTCAAGGTATCAACCTTTTCGAACAGTAATTTGATATGTTCAACCATGCCTCTAACAAAATAATGTTATATATCAATATTCTTTGTCTTGGAGTGATAAGTAGGGTTCTTTGCCAGAAATATTATGCTTGAGTTGTTGTAACTTATTCTCACTTCTTTATGAACAAAACCAATACATGGACACAATATTTGCAACCATATAGTTTCCTTAGCTCCATGAGTGGCTACCATGTATTCAAGTTTTGTAGTTGACATCATGTATTCAACTTTTGTAGTTGACAATGGAACTCCAACATGCCTCTTGTTGATCTAAGTGATTTCTCCACCAAATAAGTTAAAAATATAAGCACTTGTAGATATTATATGGTCAATATCTCCAACCTAGATTGCATCAACAAAACCATGCATATCTATCTGCTTGTGAGTTCTAGGTTTTCATTGGTAGTAGATTGCATAACATGAAGTGCCACACATATATTTGAATATCTTTTTTATAGTTGCCCTGATCCAGGAGGATATTGGTGGCCACCCACCTATTCCTCTTGGAACCCCACCACTGTTTCTTTCAGTTTTCTAGTTTCCTTAATTGTAGCACAATTTACCATTTTTGGCAGTTTTTGGGTCCTAAACTTCTGGAGCCGTTTTGAGGCCCTAAACGATGTTTTTTTGGCATCGAATGGTCGAGCAAATATGAGTCAGTTCCAGACTCAATGTTTGCCTTTTACGGATGTAGTCCTTATACAGATCTTTCTAACGATGTATCATGCGCATCAAACGGAGGTAGTATGCTCAATTAGTTACAACCCCGAGAAATTGATGTACCAAGTTACCCAATGGGGCCAACATTAAGGCGTTTCACCTCCTAGGGTTAGGTTTTTGGATGTGTAGGGTTTCCATTGTTTCTCAATAATATATAGGCATTCTAGCCTCATTGTAACAGAGAGTTCAAAGGCATGTAGCCGCCACATCTCTTCTCAGAGATAAGCTACCAGCACTCTAGCTAGTTTATTTCCATTCTGTATGTAAACAAGTTTCAGTTATTGATTAATGAAATGAAGTGTTATTTCCGCTGCATATTTTTTTCTATGGTTATTTGCGTATTTTGTTGCGTTCTTGCATAAATCCGGATCAGTGGTATCAGAGCAATTTGCTCTTTGAGGACAAGGTATAAAGAGTTAGGGCTCGATTTGGTTGAACCTTTGCAAGATCAGCCTCGCAAATCCCGACGGCCACCCATGGGGGACGAAAAGAAAGACGAGGGTGCAGAAGATCCTATCAAAATGTTGCTTGAGGAGGCCCTTGAAAAACAAAGGAACTCAATGATGGATAACTTCACCCATATCCTTCAACGACTTCCCACTGGCGGCACATCTGCATCTAGCAACCACTCTGGAGGTGCAACCCCTTTTAAGGTACAAGTAAACTTTGACATTCCCATATTTGATGGTCGAATAGATGCAGACGCCGTAGATAAATGGTTGAATCTATTAGAAGGATATTTCTCAGTTCATGACTTTTCTGACTGGGAAAAGTTTACTTTTTCTCTACTCAAAGCTACCCCCCATGTCAAGGACTGGTGGGAAACCTACTGTGAGAGAAAGGATGAGAAGGAACCCTCTATGTTCTCAGCTGTACCCACTTGTAATTCTTTTCAAGATGCCATAAAGGGACAATATTATCCGGTGGGGAACTATGAGGACAAGTACATCCAATGGACTACACTGCGGCAGCAAAGAGATCAAGATGTGCATGAGCTGACGAATCAGTTCCATACCCTATGCACCAAGTTGGGTATCAAAGATTCAGAGAAACATTTGGTGCTGAAGTACCACAGTTGTCTGCACAGATACATTCAGGAGGAAATGGAGTTCCTTGACATCTCCTCACTTGGTACGGCATATCGGTATGTTGCCAAAATTGAGCAAAAATTCAAATAGAAAAACTGAGACTTTGGATCTGCGAATCAGAAGCAAGGGAAAGGTGCCCCCAAACCGCAAAACCAAGGACACAGCCAAGGCATGGTGACTCAAGAAAACTTGCCAAATCCATAAGCAAAGAGCAACACTGCAAAGCCGAAGAAGGAAGCGGGAAAGTGGTGCGAGTTCCATAAGAGCCCCACTCACAACACAAGTGAGTGTCGGGCTAAGCAGTCACTAGTGACTGAGATAAAGGCTTCTGAATCAGATGCATACTCTAACACTAAATCTGAACTCGAGAAGGGGAATGACAGAGCGAAGAAGATTATCGATGCAGAGCCCAACACCATCATTGCCACCACGAAGATCCAAAAGGAAGAACCAGAAGATTCAGAGGAGGAGGAGCGTCTTTTCCACTCCCAGATGTGGGTAAAGGGTTCCCCGCTACAGTTCATCGTCAACAGTGGGAGCCAAAAGAACCTAATTTCAGCAGAGGTCGTGAAGCAGTTGGGTTTGCCAACCACAGCACACCCGTAGCCGTACACTATCGGGTGGCTTCACTAAGGATGAGATCTTCGCGTCAGGCAGCAGTGGCGCCTTCCCTACAGCATCAAGCCCTTCACCGATGAGGTATTATGTGATATTGCTCCTCTTGATGTTTGTGATGTATTATTAGGTCAACCATACTTATGGAAGCGACATGTTGTGTATGAGTCCCGGCCTCGCACTGTTATTATTGCGTTGGGAAATAATTTGTACAGGATACCAGAGGTACCACCCCCTATCGCTATCTCTTTGGTTACTGCAAAACAATGCAGTAAGCTCATTTCCAAAACCGGGAATTTTTTTTCTTGATGATCCGCCCTCAGGGAAAGAAGAAGATCATGGCCACAACCTCTAGATAGGGCCCCTCCGCACGACAAAAACAAATGGACAAGGTCGTGGAGGAGTACCGGGACATATTCACCTCACCCACCGGGGTGCCTCTCCACTGTCAAGTCAAGCACCCCATCGATCTGACCCCAGGCGCGCCGCTGCCCAATGGATCGATCTGTCACCGCTCTGTTCTGGAGAATGATGAAATCAAGAGGCAAATTCAGGAGTTGCTGCAGAAGGGTCACATCCAGCCAAGTTAATCACCCTATGGGAGCCCGATCTTGTTGGTACAGAAAAAGGATGGGACTTGGAGACTCTGTATTGACTATCGGGCGCTGAACAAGATCATTGCCCGTAATAGGTACCCGATCCCATGGATTGATGACCTCCTGGACCAGCTTAAAGGGGAAAAATATTTTAGCAAGATCGACTTAAAGTTCGGGTATCACCAGGTACCAATCGAGCCAACCGATGTGTGGAAGACTGCCTTCAAAGCCAAGGAGGGCCTTTTTGAATGGTTGGTCATGCCTTTGGGGCCGACGAATGCTCCTGCAACCTTCATGAGACTGATGGACGACATCTTGCGGCCATTCACCAACTCATTTGTAGTAGTGTACTTGGATGACATCCTGATCTTCAGCCAGACTTGGGAAGAGCACCTCCACCACATCCGACAGGTCCTCCAAACATTGCGGCAGCACAAGTTGTGTGCCAATTTGGACAAGTGCACTTTTGGCATGACCCAGGTTCAGTATCTAGGATACATTATTGATGACTGTGGGGTACATGTGGATCCAACCAAGATCCAAGTCATTCGGGATTGGCTAGCCCCAACTAATCTAACAAAGCTTCGCAGCTTTTTGGGCCTTGCTAATTTCTACCGCAGGTTCGTGTTGGGATTCTCTCATATCACTTGGCCCTTGAGTCAAGTCACCAAGGGAGGAGCGAAAGCAAAATTATTTGGTCAGAAACTCAGCAGAAGGCATTTGCAGAATTGAAACATCGCCTCTGTTGTGCCCCAGTGCTCACATTACCAAACTTGCAACAACCATTTGAGATCGAGACAGATGCCTCTGACTATGCTATTGGGGCAGTCCTTACTCAACAAGGGCATCTAGTGGCATATCACAGTGAGACACTGTCAGACACAATCTGCAAATATCCCACTTATGACAAAGAGATGTATTCCATTGTACAGGCTTACTGGCAATGGAAGCATTACATTTTGGGGAAGGAAACGATCATCCACACAGACCACCGACCCCTGCAATTCATGCAGACACAAGGGAAGTTACAGAACGATCGCCATCAGAAGTGGTCCACATATCTACAACGGTTTCATTTGAACATCAAGTACAAGAAGGGAAGCACCAATAATGTTGCAGACTGCCTTAGCCGACCACCAATCGTGGCGATAACGACCGTGCTCAACTCTTGTGGGCACGAGACTTCTGATTGGCCGCTTCTCTACAAGAGCGATCCAGAATTCAGCCACACATACTAGATGCTCTTGGAAGGAAACCAAGTTCCAAAATTTCACCTCCAGGATGTACTACTATGTCACATGGGACACCTTTGTGTTCCTTCAAGCGAGCGTGCCAAGATGATTTGGGAAGCGCACTACAATTGGGTCGCTGGGCATTTTGGGGTCGAGAAAACAATGGCAGTACTACATAAGTATTTCTATTGGTCGAACCTTCGACAGGATGTCGGGAAGTACATCTGATCCTGCACTGCCTGCGCCATTGCCAAACCATCCATCAAGAAGCAAGGCCTCTATACTCCGTTTCCTACCCCTAGTTGACCTTGGGAATCCATCTCCATGGATTACATGTCAGGCCTTCCTTCTGCTAAGCATGAAAACGACTGTGTGTTTGTGGTCGTTGACAGATTCTCAAAGATGGCCATAATGGCGGCCTATGAGAAGAATATCACAGCAGAAGCCACTGCTAAACTCTTCTTTGAACGAATGTGGGTACACTTTGGTATCCCACAGTCTATAATCTCAGACTGGGACAGCAGGTTCCTTAGTACATTTTGGTCTAGCCTATGGTCAATGCTAGACACCAAGCTCACAAAGTCCACAGCTTTCCATCCCTAGACTGATGGCCAGATAGAGATCGTCAACAGGATGATCGTACACATTTTGCGCATGTACAACTCAAAGCATCCACGCACATGGCATGAGAGCCTCCCCTATGTACAACATAGCTATAACCAGGCCCTCCACAGCCCAACCAACCACATCCCCTTTCACGTGGGCTTGGGATTCCAGCCATTATGTCCCATTGACGTAGCCATGCCATTTGCAGCTACTCAGGTTGATTCAGCTCATATCCAATCTGAAATTTCCAAGGCAAACAACTTCATTGAGCGCATTCAGCACATTTTCCAATAGGTTCATGAGATATTGGATAGATCCAATGCTAAGTATAAGCAATGACATGATCAGCATCGGGTGCAACACAACTTCCAGGTGGGCGACAAAGTGTGGCTACATTTATAGAAGGAGCGCCTCGCTGGACCCCACGGCAAGCTTCTCCCACTCCGATATGGGCCATAAACCATCACCAAGGTTGTCAAGGACAATGCCTTCGAGCTTAGTATTCCACCATTCCTTGGTCTGCACCCAGTGTTCAATGTGGATCACCTTCGGCCCTACTTTCCACCTCTACTAGACACATCAGACGTGCCAGAACAACTCACCAACAGAGTTAAACCCCAACTGTATGGAACAAGCCACAACTGATCAGATTATGGACACACAGATCAAGAACACCCGCCAGCAAAAGATCCAGCTATATTGAGTTGTCAAAATAGGCCAACTCCTTCACCAAGGAAAGTGGCTCACCGGGAACCAAGTTCAAGAGAAGTTTCCTCATCTCATGGAGGAACTCAACGCAATGGGGACCATTGCTTCCTAAGGGGGGAGGAATGATCCAGGAGGATATTGGTGGCCACCCACCTATTCCTCTTGGACCCCCACCACTGTTTCTTTCAGTTTTCCAGTTTCCTTAATTGTAGCACAATTTACCATTTTTGGTAGTTTTCGGGTCCTAAACTTCCGGAGTCGTTTTGAGGCCCTAAACGACGTTTTTTTGGCATCGAATGGTCAGGAAAATATGAGTTTGTTCCAAGCTTGATATTTCTTACTTATAGATGTAGTCCTTAAACAGATCTTTCTAATGATGTATCATGCGCATCAAACGGAGGTAGTATGCTAAAGTTATGACCCCGAGAAATTGATGTACCAAGTTACCCAACGGGGCCCACATTAAGGCGTTTCACCTCCTAGGGTTAGGTTTTTGGATGTGTAGGGTTTCCATTGTTTCTCAATAATATATAGGCCTTCGAGCCTCATTGTAACACAGAGTTCAGAGGCATGTAGCCCACGGGGACTTTACTTAGTGAACCTCTCACATAGCACGTCCAATCATGGGATATTAAAGAATACCCTTAATTTCCACAGATATTGCCCAAAATTCTTTTTGTTGAAACCCCCTCCCAATACTTAAAACCTCCTCCCCACCCCTTTTTATACCTCAATCCTTATAAACCACCCTACCCACCCCCTCCTTAAACCCCTCATCCCCCCAATACCTGCAATATATTAGTTCAATTTTTTATAATTTTAAAACCCACAATATGAACTAACGTGATAGGATATTGGTTAATAAGTGAAGCCCCCTGTGATGTAGCCGCCACATCTCTTCTCAGAGACTAGCTACTAGCACTCTAGATAGTTTATTTCCATTCTGTATGTAAACAAGTTTCAGTTATTGATTAATGAAATGAAGTGTTATTTCCGCTATGTATTTGTTTCTATGGTTATTTGTGTATTTTGTTGCGTTCCTACATAAATCCGATTCATTCCCAATGCTCCTTCCTTATACCTGCTCAAAACTCCAATTGCATTGTCCATGCCTAGTCTAGTATAGACCATAACATACATTAAAGTTTCAACATTACTAGAGTAGGGAACATGCGATATGTCTTCTAACTCTTCTTGAGCCTTGGGACATTGATTTACAAATAAATTTGCGCATACATATATATGTAACTTTACATGTTTATGTTCATGCATATTAAACCTATACAATATTACTTAACATATTTCCTCTGACTCAACCAGAGTTTTCTATTTAATAAATTTCCATCCCCAAAACAAAATTTATAGCACTGAGATTTTCATATCAAACTTAGAAAGCATCTGAGCTTTTATATCCTTGATTATTATTATTATTATTATTTTACTAGGGGAATCGGTAACTGGGCGGTTCTGGTGCTCGCGTGACATGGGGTCCATTCCCGTTAGCTGCCACTATAACCCTAGGTGCGTCCACACAACCCACAAGCATGGGGCACAGATAAGTCGGGGTGAGATTTGAAATTGAGACCTCCTTTACAACATTCCTTCATTTACACAGCACTTTCCAATCAGTCTACACCCCTGCGGGCTTTTTATATCCTTGATTATTACTTTGTTGTTTACAATCAATTACATATCATCACCATACAAGACCACATCAATAAAATGGTCACCAACCTACTTGGAATACACATTGATCTGAAATGGGCATGAGAAAACTAACTTGACTTTTATTCCATTTTCGAACGCTTTACAAATCTTTCAAATTTCCATCATGAATGTCAAATTTGGCATAATAATCAAAACTCAACATTACAATCTAAAACTGAAAACAATCAAATACATAAACAATATGCAAACCATATTAATAACGAAATTCACCCAACCTTGGCTATGTCTCTGATTTCGCTCAATCAATAAACCACTTCATTGATTCTCCTTTCAAAGGTCTTCTCCTTTTATATAAAGGGATGTAATATTCTTCTAATAAGGGGTAGATTCTCTTCTTTACAAAGGGCAAATGAATTCTTAAGCAAGCTTACAACTTGCTTACTCTCCTTTATAAAGGGAAACAACTTCTCACATAAAGTGGCCAATTCTCCCAACAATGGGGCTTATAAAATTTCTCCCACAAGGGGCTTACAATTCACAAGCTTACTTCCTTCTCCAAATGAGAGGTTTATATAGCTTTGCATGGTCGAGAACCATCTCAACATTCCAAGGATATAATATCTCTCTAGATCCACTATATTAGGATCTAGGAAACATTTTGAGAGGATATCTCGACATTCCCCATGAATATCTCAACATTCCCCTTAGATCAGTAAACTAGAATACTATGTATCCTTTCTGTTAGTTTCCCATTACATTTGAGAGGAAAAAATTCAAAAGCACATAGCTCAAAATTATGAATCATTTCATTTCTTTTTATTTTATTTATTTTTGCATGAAACTTCAATAGGCCATATCTTTCACATATGAATTCCATTCAACCTCGTTTAAGTTGCGTCAAAAAGCTCTTTGTTGTACAGACAAGGGTGGTAGAAATTAAAAACTTCTGAATTTGTCATATGTGGAGATCCTCCTAGATGACACACATGATTAGCTTTGCTTCTCGAGAAACCAAGTCCCGATATAAGTATCAAACTTTTGATACCACATTCTTGGTGATTGTTTTAATCCATACAAGGACTTCTTTATCTTGCAAACCAACTCCTTTTTCCCCTTCATTACAAAACCTTCTAGTTGTTTCATGCATATTTCTTCTTCAATATCACCATGCAAAAAATTTCTTTTCACATCCATATTCTCTACTTCAAGATCAAGAGCAACATCAATAGACAAAAGAAATATAATAGAAGTTAATTTAGCAATAGGAGAAATAATCGCACCAAAATCAATTCCCTCCACCTGGGAATATCCTTTTCCTACTAGGTGAGCTTTGTACTTCTCCACCTTAACTTTTATATTCAATTTCTTCTTAGACATCCATATGCTACCAATAGGTTTTCTTCTAGCCAACAATTCAACTAGATCCTAAGTCTTATTTTTATCCAAGACATCCATTTCTTCAACCATGGCCTTCTACCAAAGTTTAATATCCTCTGAATCCATTACCTCCCTAACAATTATATGATCATCACTAGTAACACATAAAACAAAACTAAAACAAAAAATGGGTGAGGTATACCTTTCTAGTTGCCTTATTTCCCAAACCATTCTCCTCAAGGCTGGAATTTAAGGCTCTTCTTTTGTTGAGTCATATTCTTCACCCTCCAAATCAAACTCTATTGTCTTTGGTTCTTCTTCCCTTTACTGGACTTTTTGTTTGGGAACAACTCTAGCCTCTCAAAATACAACGTCTTGACTATAAACAATCTTCTCAGTTATTGTATTTCAAACTTTATAACCTTTTATACCATCTTTATAACCAAAAAGATGCATTTTTCCAACTTTATTACCCAACTTACTCCTTTTTTTTGGAACATGCACATGAGCATCACAACTAACCCTAGGATGTTTGAGAGAGGCGTTTTTACTAATCCATGCCCCATGTGGATTTTTCTCAATTGGTGTTGATGTTGGTGAATGGTTTACCAAGTAACATGTAGTATACATTGTCTCTGCCCATAATTGTTGTGATAACCTTGCACCACGAGCATACTTCTTTCATTTTCCATCTATGCCATATTCATTCTTTCTGAAACTCCATTGTGCTGAGGTATGTATGGAGTACTCTTTTGCCTTGATATTCCACACTTCTGATATTCCATCTATGCCATACTCATTCTTTCTGAAACTCCATTGTGCTGAGGTATGTATGGAGTACTCTTTTGCCTTGATATTCCACACTTCTGACATAATTCCTCAAACTCATTTCCATTGAACTCTCCACCATTATCTATCATCAACACCTTTCTTTTCTTCTCTAGTTGGTTTTCTATAAGAGCACTAAACTCTTTAAATTTACCAAAAACCATTCTTATGGAGGAAATAGATCCATGTGTTTCTTGAGAAATCATCAATGAATGGAACATAGTATATAGATGTGCCTAGTGAAGAAACAAGAATAGGTCCAAACACATCATTGTGTATTAACTCTAGGACTCATTTTGGTCTTGTAGCACCAGATGAAAATGTCACTCGATTATGTTTACCATCTATAGAATGTTCACATTATTAAAATCTAATGAGCAAACAAGCATACCTTCAACCATACCTTTACCTAGTAATGCATAAAGCACTTTCTCTCCAATATATCTTAGCCTTTGATGTCATTGTCTTCTCTCCAAGGACAATATAGGTCATGTCTTATTCATTATTCAATCTTGCGAAAAGCATAACTATTACACCCACCATTTAAAGTACTTCCCAACAACTTGCACGGAGTTCCAATCCAAACTCCCCTCATCAACACCATTGATCCTCAAACCATATTACACATGTCCTTTTCAAATACATTATGCATGCATGTATCACCCATCTTACTTCAAAATACCGGGTTTTTGGCTAGATCTCGAATGTGTAGGACCTTAAGGAGAGTCCTAATTATTTTGTCTTTGAGAAACAACTTGACTCTTCCACTTCTTGTGATCTTGGTTGTTGAATCATCTCCAAGGAAGACATCACCTCCAATGTACTTTTCACACTCACAAAACCATTCCCTATGAGGAGTCTCATATGAAATGAAGCACCTCGATCAATCAACCATACATCATGATGTACATGTGCACCTATAGATGCCAAGTAAACATCACCTCCTTCTTCTATGGATGTTTTTGTTTCCACGAAATGGCTTCATCAAATCCCTGACCTTTACCAACATTATTAGATATACAAGCTTTCTTATAATGCCCATCTTTACCACATTTCCAACACTACTTTGCAAAGTGTTATGGAGCTATAGATCTACCTCTAGATTTAGAACTGCCTGCATAAGACTTATGTTTTTTACCTCTTAGGGACAACCTCTCACAGATAAAACATCCTTGGTCACACCCTCGATTTTTTTTCTCCTCATTTCCTATGATAACAAGGATGTAACTACATCCTAAAATTTGATGTGGATTGAGTGGTACTACTGGTTATTACAACCAGATTATCCCAAGAGTTTGGCAAAGAACAAAAGAAGGTAATGCACTTATTTTCTTCCTCCATCTTAAAATCAATAGAGACACGTTGACATACGATTGTATTAAAGACATTTAGATTATGTCACAAAGTTACCATCCATCCTAAGATGGTTTAACTTCTTTCCAAGAAATAACTTGTTTACTAGAAACTTTGACTTATACATATTCCCCAACTCATCCCACAACCTCCTTGTGTCATTTTCTCTATAGATGTTCAATAATGTCGAACTTGAGAGGGAGAGTCAAATTTTGTTTCTCGCTTTTCTTTCCACATATTTCTAATTTTCTTTTGACATACCACTAAGTTTTGTACTTGGATCCACAACAAACCATTGTTCTCTACGTACTTGGATCCACCTTTTTCACTTGAGTGCCACTCTAAGTAGTGCGACACTGCCTTGTAACAATGATAGTGTCTTGGTCACCTTTGCAACTAGGCTATGCTTTCATACAAGCCCAACCCTAAGTTCCATTGGTTTAGTTAGCAATCATAGAACCAACCAACAAACACACATGTAGGTCTTGACCGACCATGCCTTCTACAACCTCCCAAGTAAGCAATCATCAACACTTAACCATTTAACATAAATGCAAAACTTAACACTTTAACATGTGGGTAATACCTAAGCCAAGCTCCTTAAAATTTTATTATAAGAGGATTCATCCAAGTCTTTCAAAAGTTGAGTGTGGCCAACCACCATGACTCTACATACATACAAATAACACAATTCCCTTATGAACTTGTGGCCACACTACAATTGAATTACCCTTGCAAAACTTGTGATCCTATCACTTGTAGTCTCAATATTCTTCAAGTGAGCCTTTAGTTAATGAATTGGTTGTCTACATTGAATTTCTTCCACTTCTTTACTAAAACACTCTACCTTATGATATGCCAAGTTTTCCTTAGCCTTCCAACTCCCTTGCAAACTTTCACCACTTAGAATGGTCCACTTCAAGGCTTACTTCAACTTTGGTTCTACCCTAGGATCAAGTTTGCCACTTGACTCTTTTTTTCATACTTGTTCTTGGACTGTTGAAATTCTTGAATGGACTATAAGTCACATGATCACCTACATCCTAGAATATGTGATTTGCAATTCAATTCCACTCTCCAAGTCTTACCCTCTTGACTTAGCTTGAAGTGAGTTGAGTTTCCCTCTAACAAGTTCATGCCCCCCACTTTACATAGTGTGAGGGAACTTGACCAATTCCTTGAACTAAGGAGGTCTTGCCCCTTCCACATATTCATGTGGACCTAAAACTCCAACATCTTCCTTAAGTCATCTGATCATTTCCTCAAGGTGTGGGACCCATGTGCTACACTTCAACACCCAAGTCATCAACCATGCAACAACTCTTCCTGTCCAACACTTTGCTAAAGTGTTTAGGACATTGTGTCCCACTTAATTATTATAGGGACAACTTTACTCAAGGAATGAGACTATAACCTAGGTCGTCCTCCAAAAGTAATGTTGTGCCAACTCTCTACCTTATCCAATAGATACGTAACTTTTCTACAAAGTACTACCTATTGGCACAATTCCTCTTCCTTGTCGAACTAGGAGTGACTGCAACCTCAAATATTTTCCAATAGCTTAGTCTTTTGAAGAATGTTGCACATGTCTACTACTCATCCAATGAAGGCGACCATGTCACTTGGTGGTAGGTCACACCTCCCATGCTTGCTTTCACCTTGTAAGCTACAGTCTTGTAAATGTCAATTTTTTTTACTAAGCCTTCGTCTAAGATGCACTCAACCAAAACATCTTCTCGCCATGAGTTGAAGTGGTGTTCCACCTAGCAAGCCTACTTCACCCTACAACCACCCTATAACCTATAATGATGTTGCATCATGCTTCAACCTTATACTTCACACTTATCTTGGCTACAAGTGTCCTCTTCACCTAACTTTGATGCACCTCCAATAAAGGAATGGCATTTGCCATTGCAACTCCTAAAACTTACCTCACCACCACTTGTTTCCCCCAAGGTGAGTGCTTTTCCCATGCACTACGTCTTAACTTGTTTATGTAGCTAAGTGCATCGAGTGTGTTATGACCCAATGGGGGTAAAGGCTTTAGTTTAGAACATAGTGCCTAAGTTGTCGAGGTCTTGTGTCCACTTTGCCATTATCTCCCGAATAGTGCCGAGGTAACGTGCCTAAGTCTTCCTAAATAATATTATAGGACATACAATAAGGGCAAGATAAAAAGTGGATATTGCAAATTCTAAATTATGAATTTGGGTAATTTAAGTATGGTTTCAAATTTAGTTAGAGGTGCTAGTTGAGTGGCTTTAGATATGCTAGTGAAGAAAACTAGTAAACTCAACTTTATGAAGGCAAAAATCCATTATTTTTACTCTTCTTTACAAACATCCACTAGGATAACAAATGTAAATAATTCTTTATTAATTAATTGCATAATGTTTATATTTACTTGCTCCACAAAAAAATGAATATAAAAAATAATTGGTAGTTGATGCTTTGATAATTAGTAGATGCATGGATAACTCTCACTTAATACATGGATAATGGACAATTCAAAAAGTGTTAGAATAACACATATGGATGTTATTCTCTCCACATTTATGGAATGGAGGTCAATCTGCAAAAACAATAGATTCTCAATTCGTCATCATTTTTACTACCGATGTAGGTTTTTACTATAGGTTTTTATGGACGCCACTAATAACGACAAGTATTCTCCTGCCGAGGCGATGTGGCCCATGGGCTGGCTGCCACTAATAATGACAAGTGTTCTCCTGCCGAGGCAATGTGGCCCATGGGGCTGCTGCTGCTCACCAGCCACAAGTGTCATTCAGGCACACAAGTCAGCGTGGCGGGGAAACACCCTTGCACTTCCATTCGCTCTCATGGAGTGTTTGACGATCCTTGTGTGTTGTAGTAGAATTATTCCGAGTATGATAAAAAAAACTAAAACACTCGGCTTTTTCAACAATTTTTTGATAAAAACCGGTCAAAATTGTTCTTGAAAATTGTTATTTCCACAATTTTACAATTTCAACAATGGTAATTCCATGTGATAGACTAAATGATCGATTTTAAAACTACCTAGATCACCAAAATTACGATTCCAATAAAAACTACTCTACCGGATTTCCATAGGTTGGCACTGTTTTGGTTACCGCTGAATGGGCTGAATTATCCCACCAACCATCTCGCGTGATCCCGCCCAACGATCTCAATCAAAATGACAAAAGAAATGTGGCAAGCGTCAAAACCAAGGGTTTGCCAACAACCCAAGGTATGAGGTTGTAGGGTTTGCCAACAACCCAAAGTGTTTTTTTCAAAACAAACATGAGGTATGAAGCTAGGGTTTGACCGTTACTAGGTCTTCTCAAATTGTTTCGGCCGGGGCTAGGGTCCACTATCAGCGCTTCTCAAATTGTTTCGGCCGGTCATAGGGTTTGGCTGGGGCTGGGGCTGGGGCTAGGGGTAGGGTTAGGGTTAGGGTTTAAGGATTCCCATTATTTCTACCATATCCGAAGGCAGAGATTATCATAAATTTGCAGATGCGTTCCATATCTTACACAGGCGAGAAGGGCGTTTTTATTTTTAATGGTAGAATTTTATTCAGCTTTATCCCTACAGTATGTCAAGAGTATGCACAGCGGATTAGTTGGCTACATGTACCGGGAGTTGGGTGAACTATCCCCTGCCTCCTGTCTTGCCACAGTGGCTGTAGCAACATTGGCAACTCAAGAAGCGATATGGCTGTGTGCGATATCTTTCTTTACGCATACGTTTACCGCGCTTCTCACATTTTTTTAATCGCCCCCATGTATTAACTGGTGGATACCATTACCGTGTTATTTGAAGGATAGAGTGGAATGGTAGAATGATCTCTTTTACCTTTCCTTAGTTACCCTTCATAGATTAATGTATTGTTAGCTGTGTTTAGGCACACCTAACATGTCATTGTCCAAGGCAAACTAAGTCCATCTCTTATTGGTTTGTGTCGAACGGTGTCCATATGTATTTAGCCCCATCTCTGTGTTCTACCCTTGATCCTGAAAAATTAGTTTATCTGATCCCGTTAGTCCAGAGTTTTTGCTAAAACTGCAATAATATCTTGATTAATTCTAATGCCTGTTAAAATGGTTCTGGATTTTTTTTCAATATTCTATGAAGCATTTATTATCTGCTCATGGTCCATGTGAAGCCATTATTGCAACTATATTTTCCTTTGTCCAACTTATCCATACTCCAAGCAGGAAGACAGGGTAAGGTTTTGTAGTTTTTATTTCTCGGAAGATAAACTGTTAAAAGTTTAATGCTTGAAATTTGTTTAATGTAGTTACTTGACACATCTTCAAACATTTTGGCATGGCCAGGTACATCTGTGGCAGCACCAAAGGTTCCGACGGATATTGTGCCAACAGGTCTGAGGCAAAGATACCTACAGAAGGCTTTCCATGCAAGAATATCTATTTTTTATTTAATCCAAAGTAACTCCACTGTCATCTTCTGGATTTCCGCAGTATTGCTATTTACATAATTTTTATTTGGGCATCGAAGGTGCCCAAAGGTATTGCTATTTATAGTGCATCTAAAGTTCTTAGTTTCATGCATTGTCTTTTTAGTGGGCTTTTCTATCTGCGTAGTAATGCATTAATGCGTAGTTTGGTTTTAGTATTCTAAGCTGCAATGCATTGTATATGGCAATGCATGAAAGCATTATGATCAGTAAACATTCTGGATAAAAGATCGTTTTTTGTTACCACTATACCCCGCAAGCATAGGACACTAGGACATGGGTAAATCTGGGGGTGTGTGAGTGTTCCACACACTCTCTAAGTATAGGATAGGACACTAGGACATGGGTAAAGCTGACAAGCATAGGACACTAGGACATGTGTAAATCTGGGGGTGTGTGAGTGTTCCACACACTCTCTAAGTATAGAATAGGACACTAGGACATGGGTAAAGCTGAGGTGTCTAAGTATAGGATAGGACACTAGGACATGGTAAAGCTGAAGTGTGTGAGTGTTCCACACACTTCGTAAGTATAGGATAGGACACTGGTAATGGGGTGTGTGAGTGTTCCACACACTCTGTAAGCACTGGAACACTAACAACTGGGTCTGGAATTCAACTTGTAACCTCTATTTACCTGGGACCTTCATTTTATTTCATAACAACTGTGACCTGTAATAACAACTGTGACTGTGACCTGTAATAACAACTTGTAATAACAACTGTGACTGTGACCTGTAATAACAACTGTGACCTCTATTTACAAAAGTGACCTTCATTCTACTGTGACCTCTATTTACAAAAGTGACCTTCATTTTACTTCATAACAACAGTGACATTTATTTACAATCCATTTTACTTCATAACAACTGAACAGCCAATGAGTATGCCTCACCCTAGGTGTGCCTGGATACCCAAGCCTGGATTTAAAAATCGTTAAAAACCTCGTATATTTTAATTTCTGACAGTCTTTTTTAAACCCCAATCTCAGAAACCAAAATATGATAATGGTAATTTGCCACGCAAACAACAGTGTATACTTCCATAGAGATTGATGATAATTAAACAAAAAGCACGAAAATATCAACAATAACCAGTGAACTGGATGCTAGAATCACCAAGAAGGTTGTGGCTTGTGCTCTCTGACCACCTCAATTTTGATCCCTATTCAGAATGTCCAGTGGAGCAAAGAACCCAGTTTTTAATTGCTGATCTGCCAACGAGTTGTTTGTGATGTAGATGGTTGAAGGAGACGTACGTCATGCATTCCTATCAGCAGTGGACCTGATGCACTGGTTTGTTTCGGAAAGAACTGCAACGGTCAACTATTAACTAATTAATGATAGCCCATACGCTGGTCAGCTGTTATCTAATCAATGATAGCCCATACGCGGTTCCATTGCCCCTCGCAAAAGAATCAAAGAAAAGATGGGCATTACAAATATAGTGCTGATACATCTTTGAGGCGAGGAGATGGCCTTAAAAATATAGTGCTGATACATCTAAATTGCCAAAATGCCATTCAAAATAAGTAAGGAAAGATCCAAATAAGTGAGGAAACATCGAAATCAGAAGCATAGCTGTCAATAACCAGTCGAGACAGTAAGGAGCAAAATCATAACAAAATCATCTCTGTCAAAACAACAGCTAATCCCTCAAAAAATACAAGGCTCATGAATGCTGCAAGAAAAACATTACCAAACATAAGCCCCACACATATAGTACATAGAGATTTACTCTGTAAACTCTTAACTTAAGTCACCTGACACGGGGACACGGGACACGAAGGACACGGGGATTCGAGGTGTTCGACACGGGCACGGGTACGGTGACCCCGGAATCAGGACACGTAGGATACGTTTTATATACATATATATATATTTTTTTAAATATATATTAAAATTTAAAAATATAGACATATAGATCCAAAAATATTTAGAAACTAGAACATTTACAAATATTCAATAGAAATTAGAATAAAAACACATTAATGATCATTGAACAAGTCACGATTCACAACACATTTGTCATTCACAAATCACAATGAGACACATAGATGCATGTCGGAACCATATTTCTCATTAAGTCATCAAAATCAAAATGTATACAATGTACATATATGTCGGAATGCCACTGGGCATTGGCAAATGCCAAAATAGACTAAAGTCTAATAGACTATAGTAAATACAAAAAGGGGTGGATCAAGATGGGAGAATCCCATATGCCTCCTCCATGCCTGAATCAACATCAACATACTCATCACTGCCCTGATCCTCATCCTCTTCCCCCT
>LPNX010906028.1:2718-23002 GCA_001517045.1 Pseudotsuga menziesii | reverse complement strand
CGCTTGGACGAGAAAAGTTTGAAAGATTCAGAAACATGCTCGGACTTACGAACACCCCTTCGGATTAAGAGGGGGATTGTTAGAATAATCCGTCAGGATTGTTAGAATAATCCGTCAGGATTATTGTAAATAAATAATAAATAGGAATATGAATAGACAGGAAGGCGAAAAGGTTGGTAATCAACCGCCTCATTGTAATCTATAAATTAATGTTTTAGCCATGAATAGAATCAATCGGGAGTTATTACCAACAGAAAGTATAGACAAGATCAATTGGTCCTCTTTCGTTTCAATTCCACACTGCTTCAACTGCAACACAAGTGACTTAAACTTGGTGAAGAATCCCTGGATTGTGTCATAGTGCGCAGGGCTCAAGCTGATGAGCGCATTCTCAAGCTGGTGACCACGTAGTTCATTAGTTTTCCCAAACAATGGCTCTAGTTTTACCCAGACCTTATTGGGTGTTGTCAAACTGTCAATGTGGAACAATAGCTCTCTCGAGATGCTCAGACACAATAATCCAAATGCCTCATCCAATTTGTTGAAGTACTTGACTTTCTCAACTGCAGAATTTGGTTCCACCTTAGTGCCCATGGTAACTCTGTAAATCCCTTTGGCTCTCAACTGAATCACCATATTTGCCTTCCAATCAAAGAAATTGAAGGGTGTTAGCATGATGTGGGTAGCCTCCATTTCTTCCTGCGCTGATGATGAGGAAATTGCTGGTTGTTGTACAAAACACAATTCAATTTTATCTGGAACTCCACTAAAAATGCAGCTTAAATCACTCTGAATTGATCTGCAATTCAAAAATCTCCAACAGGCTCTTATACCATGTGAGAAATTCGAACCACAAGAGAATCTAGGAGTGTTAGTGAAACTCACAAATCAAATTTGGTTCAAAACTAGAAAAAAACCATAAAATGAAAGACAAATTACACACACAATGTGAATTGGAACAAGATAATTTTTGGATTGTCTAACCATGAAACATGTTATTATCAGCTATATAATACAACATAGGATTTTTGTGAGGCTTTGGAAGCCATTTGTGAGCATACAAGTCAAAATTGCCAAATTGGCATCAAACCCCCCATAAGTGGGCCAATCAAGCCCCAAATAAGCCCAAACATCCATGAATTGCTGAGTGGATTTGGCTGAAGTGATCTGGGTCAAATATTACTCCTTGGATAGCGTGGGTGGAAATATAGGCGGTTTAGAGTCTCAATGCAACATTTAATGCACCAAATCAAACCAAAATGGGCCAAAATCCCACTCTAGCACTCCAAGTCAACCTAGCTATCCACATTCAATGAATGAGAGCACACCAGTAATGATGAAGGCACACATGTGGCTGGTTGACTGAGCTGGAATGCTCATGTGGGTGTAAAAGGCCCAATTTGACTAGGCATTTGTCCAACTAAGCCCCCTAGTCCACCACATAGGGTATTAAAGCTTAAAAAGCAATAAAATTCACTAAGTAGTGTAATTAGGGACTAATGAGTTGGTTTACTCTTCTAACACCATGTATTCAACTTTTGTAGTTGACAATGCAACTCCAACTTGCCTCTTGTTGATGTAAGTGATTTCTCGACCAAATAAGTTAAAAATATAAGCACTTGTATATACTTTTTTTTTTTCAGAAGAAAAAGAGTTGTTCCTTGATATTCCATAAGAATCAAAGATAACTTTTACAAATCCGTGATATAAATATCAAACAGTAGCTGAAAGAAAAAGGAGACTCTAAGTTAGTACAACAAAAAGGGCCTGCACTGAAACATTACAAGAAACTGAACAAGGCTAAGATAATCTGAAAAACATTCACTCCAATCACACTCAAGAATGTCCTCCAAGGCTTATCCAAAGAGAGCACATTAAGAGTCCTGAAAGTTTATACGAGGATTCCCCTAGGGAGTCCAACTAATCCAAAGTACCAAGGATAAAAAATGGGAAAGACAGTACTCAAATTCTAACCATAAGTTAGATGAGTAGGCCATTACAAAAACATAACAACTCTTTAAAAGAGTTGAAAGGAACCTCCCCCAAAAATATCTTCTTCAAAATATTACAAGAAGGTGAGAATGCCAGAAGCCAAAGAAAGTGCTTCCTTTGATAAGCTATCAACACTCTTATTGTGCTTTCTATAGACGTGCATGAAGTCTAGAGAGAGGAAGGAGTCTTTGATCTCAAGGATTCAAACACATCAATAATCCAGATCTAGTTAAGAGCTGCCATCAAATTAGCCTAGTTAATAATGACAAGTGAGTCTCCAAACACTTGAAGGGAAGGAAGACCAATAGCAGCTGGAAAAAAAAACAGAGCCCAAAGGGCCAACAATTTTTCCCTTGTATTTGTGTTGGTCCCACAACCCATTTTAATATGGTAAAAATGGGATTGACTTAAAGAAACAATAATGCCTGCACCGCCAATATTTGAAGCAACAACCCCATCAAAAAAACCAAAAGGATAACTGGTGGTGGGAGCATTACCAATAACCATGTGCTTCTTTTTAGAACATGCCACAGAAAAATATATACCTGATCTAGAATTTTGTATCCAGAGAGGCAATAACCGAAGGGCAATCCTCAAATACACATTTGTTTCGAGATAACCAAATGTTCCATATAAAGAATAAAGGCAAGTAGAGTAGGTCGTTATCCAGCTTGTTCCAACTGTCCAGGTTTTCCAAAAGAGTAGGCGCTGCCCATGGAATAAACATCTTAAATCACATATAGAGAGAGTCATGGACAACCCAAGCAAAAGGGCAAGATACGAAAATATGGTTCATCGGTTTCGAATCCCCTTTGCAGAAACAACATCTGTTTGGACCAGACCAGCCCTTCTTCGACAAATTGTCCCAAGTACTGATTCGATTCTTCGAGCAAAGCCATAAAAAACACTTGAGTTTGATCGGTATGTGCTAGGACTATAACTACATATGATGCCAACCATTTGTTTTCGAATGGTTTGAGGAAACAATAAGATCATAAGCCAAGCTGCCCGAGACATCACCGTTCACAATATTATGCATCCAAAGCAACAAGTCTTGCTTGTCTGTAAGTTTAATGCCACTGTGTGACAAACCACTGATGTATCAAGTAAATTCTTCCTTCCAAACATCGGCAAGGTCCAAGTCATCCACTGTTAACCAATAGGAGTGAGCGAAAACCCCATCACCCACGTTGCGAGCTTGGTTGAACGTCAAAGGCCAAAGTCTTGGAGATAGTCCCGCAAATATTCTGAAGGTACATAAGTCAAATTCTGACCTACAATAGGGTCAATACACAACTTGATCAATTTCCCATTTCTTGCTTTCCAACCCAGAACACGACTTATCCAAGATAAAGTTCGAATGAAGCCATTCCATAAGTGAGGTACACTATACATAATACCTTTGCCGATGCAACCAACCATCGATAGGGATATTTTTCAGGTATTTTGCCCTTATCACTTTATTCCAAAGGCTTGAACCTTTCAGGACCGTCCATAGGCTCTTAAGCCTGAGAGAGATACTAAACCATTCCAATTTTTTAATGTTCAACCCCCATATTCATAGGACCACGAGATAGTATGCCAATCCGCTAGGTGCATCCTGTGATTATGATCTATTCTTCCCCATAGGAAGGAAAAAATACATTAACAGATTCTGCTCAAAATATATTTGGGGATCTTTGCCAACGCAAACTAGTAAACATGAATACCCATCAGTACAGATCAAATAAGAATTAAGCGACCTCCCAAAGATAAGATTCTGTAAGACCAGTGGTTGATTCAATATCTCCAACCTAGTTTGCGTAAACAAAGCCATGTATATATATATATATATCTGCTTGTGAGGTCTAGGTTTTCATTGATAGTAGACTGCATAACATGAAGTGCCACACAAATATTTGAAGATATCCTTTATAGTTTTCCAATGTTCCTTGTTTGGTTTTGACATATACCTTCTCAAAACTCCAATTGCATTGTCCATGCCTGGTCTAGTATAGACCATAACACACATCAAATTTCCAACATTACTAGCATAGGGAACATGTGATATGTATTCTAACTCTTCTTGAGCCTTGTGACATTGATTTACAAATAAATTTGCACATACATAAATATGGAACTTTACAGGTTTATGTTCATGCATATTAAACCTCTACAATATTACTTTATTTCCTCTTACTCAACCAGAGTTTTCTATTTAATTAATTTCTTTTAATTTCCATCCCCAAAATAAAATTTACAGCACTGAGATGTTCATATCAAACTTAGAAAACATCTGAGCTTTGATATCCTTGATTATTACTTTGTTGCTTACAATCAATTACATATCATCACCATACAAGACCACATCAATAAAATGGTCAGCAACCTACTTGGAACACATTGATCCAAAATGGGCATGAGAAAACTAACTTGACTTTTATTCCATTTTCGAACGCTTTACAAATCTCTCAAATTTCCATCATGAATGTGAAATTTGGCATTATAATCAAAACTCAACATTACATTCTAAAATTGAAAACAATTAAATACATAAACAATATGCAAACCATATTAATAACGAAATTCACCAAACCTTGGCTATGTCTCTAAGCTCGCTCAATTGATAAACCACTTCATTGCTTCTCCTTCCAAAGGTCTTCTCCTTTTATAAAAAGGGATGTAAATTGTAATACTATCCAAATAAGGGATAGATTCTCTCCTTTACAAAGGACAAATGAATTCTTAAGCAAGCTTACAACTTGCTTACTCTCCTTTATAAAGGGAAACAACTTCTCACATAAAGTGGCACCTTCTCCCCACATGGGGCTTACGAAAATTCTCCCAAAAGGGGCTTAGAGTTCACAATCTTACTTCCTTCTCCCAATTAGAGGTTTATATAGCTTTGCATGTTCTAGAACCATCTCAACATTCCAAGGAGATAATATCTCTCTAGATCCACTATATTAGGATCTAGGAAACATTCAAGGGATAGTTTGAGAGGAAAGCTTAACATTCCCCACAAAGATCTCAACATTCCCCTTAGATTAGTAAACTAGAATACTATGTATCTTTTTTGTTAGTTTTCAATAACATTTGAGAGGAAAAATTACAAAAGCATATAGCTCAAAATTATGAATCATTTGATTTCTTTTTTATTTAATTTATTTTTGCCTGAAACTTCAATAAGCCATATATTTTGCATAAAAATTCCATTCAACCCCGTTTTAGTCATGTTAGAAAGCTATTTGTTGTACGGACAATGTTAGTAGAAATTAGAAAATTTTGAATTTGTCATATGTGGAGATCCTCCTGGGTCACACAGGCGATTAGCATTGCTTCTCGAGAATCCAAGTCTCGACTCCCGATATAAGTATCAAACTTTTGATACCATATTCTTGGTGATTATTTTAATCCATACAAGGTCTTCTTAAGCTTGAAAACCAACTCCTTTTTCCCCTTGATTACAAAACCTTCTACTTGTTTCATGCATATTTCTTCTTCAAGATCACCATGCAAAAAAGTTCTCTTCACATCCATATTCTCTACTTCAAGATCAAGAGCAACGTTAATAAAAAAAAAAAATATAATAGAAGTTAACTTAGCAATAGGAGAAATAATCTCACCAAAATCAATTCCCTCCACCTGGAAATATCCCTTTGCTACTAAGGGAGATTTGTACTTCTCCACCTTAACTTTTGTGTTCAATTTCTATTTAGACATCCATATTCTACCAATAGGTTTTATTCTAGCCAACAATTTGTTAAAGATAGTGCAGCTGCAAGACCCATTCTCAAGGAGGATGGTACCCTAGTCAATTAACTAGGGCAGAGTAAGACCCTATAAGGTACCCTAAGGCCCCCAATAGTCTCCCAGGGTTCTTGGTCTGGGATCAAGCAGGTTGATGCCATGGAAAAGTCCCTAACACATGGTTAGGGCCCCTATATGCCTCTAGGGATCTTGGTCTAGGAATAGGAATTTTCTTGGTCTGGGGCCAAGCAGATCTTGTAGGTTGAGGTAGAGACATTCCTGGTTTGGGACCAGACAGATTCTTGGTCTGGGACCAAGCGGTTTATGCAGGTACATTCTTGGCCAAATAATTAGGAAGATCTTGGTCAAGTTGACCAAGATGATGATGTATGATGTCCTCTCTCATATTCGATTATTGCTAGGTTGTTTCTCAAGGAACTGGCCACCCCTTGATGATGTCACCTAGCACCTAACCCTTAGGAGTAGTAGTGAAGACTAGAGGATCACATCATTAGTTTGGATGTTCTACTTATATAGTGATGATAAAAATTATATATATATACCTTGCGAGAGAGAAAAAATTAAAGTCCTTGGTCTTATTGGTCCTATGGGTAAAATGGGTTGTTTCTCCACACTTAGGTACACCTTGGTCTTATGGGTATAAGGGTTTCCTTAACTTCTTATTGTGGCCCCTTTGGTTGACTTATGGCCCTTTATCTTTTACTTGGTCCTAGCACCCCTATTGTGTGTACCTTTGGTATAATGACTTTTATTTTATTGTTTTATTGTTATTTACCATATGACCTTTAGTACCATATTCTAAGTCAACCTAATCTTATTTTATGTTATGTTTGGTAACAACCCTAAAAGCTAGGGGTTAGTTGATTGACGATTCTATAAGGCTTGTTAATATTATAAATTCAAGTCTTGAATTTCATTTTGGAGCGTGTGTTCACAAGAATTGAAGATATGATCTTACACCTGATTTAGGGTTTGCTGCTGATATTTGGGTTGACGTATAGGGTTTCGCCGCCATCTCTAAGTTGCTGCCACCTCTCCGCTCAGCATGTTAATACCGTTGTCTCCTTATTCAATCCATTGTTGTTAGTTTTTGATAACGCCTAGGGTTACTAATGCTTTGAGTGGACGTTTTGGGTTCTTGCTTCTTCATCCTTATTGTGAGATATGTTATGTCTATCCTTGGTGATAGTATGCTGCCCCTTTAAGTAGTCGCGACTATATCTGTAGTCTCCTTGGCAGGTCGTGACTGTTGAAGAACCCTCTCTAGGCTAGACATGACTTTTTTGGCCTCTTCTTAGCAGGCCATGACTGATGGTGACCTCCTTATGTTGGGTTGTAACCTTTCCATACTGTACCATGACAGTTGGTGGCCTCCTTTTGTTGGGTTTTAACATTTCCTTGTTGTACAGTGACTGTTGAGAGCCCTCTAGGGCCGGTCGTGGGTTGTGGCGACCCTTTGTGGACTGAACCTTGGTTGTAGCTGCCTTCTACTAGCAGACCGTGACTATGTGGGTTGGTTGTGACTGTGGCTGCCTTCTCTCAATAGTACGTGACTGTTTTAATTACTGTTGGGCTATATTATGACTATGGTGACATATTTCTGTTGGGTTGTGACTTGTAGAAGCCACTAGGGATAAACCGTGACTGTGTAAGCCTCTTAAGTGTTGAGCTTTAGTTGTTTGAGTTCTCCTTGACTGGGTCGTGTGTTGTTTGACCTTCTATGTTGAGAAGTGACCTTGTTTACTATTGTAACCCTTATGGCTTGCCTAGAATTGGAGCTATGACTTATTACTGTTGTTAGAATTAGACAATGACCTCTTATGCTTTTATACTGTGACTGTAACTCTGTTTGTATGCCACAGAATTGGGATGTGACTTGTTGGGTGTTTTAGACTCATGTTATGACTTTGGTTTTAAGTGGAACAAGACTTTTGGGATATCTTATCAGTAGTGTATGTGTCTAACCTAAACCTATAGTATTTTAACCTTCTCTCTCTCAAAGTATGTCGTCTAATAGCTCGTCCTTTTAGTGACAAGAGTTGACTCAATATGTCTAAGTATAAGGTAGATCCAAACCAAATTTCAACTAACCTTTATTCCTTGTTGTTCATTAGTTTGTACTACTACTATCATTTGTATTTATGTTATGTACAATGCATTTGATAAATTGTATCTGAAGGACCAACTTCAACACAATGACCATTGGAGTTTTAAAGTTGAAAGAGATGAAAATTATGTTTTGAAGTATTACAACAGTATTGTTCTAGATGTAGTTATGTTTTAGTTTTCTTTTATGCATTAAAGTATAAATTTTAACTTGCTTCTTTCAAACCCTAACCTAACCAAAACTTTAACATGGTATCAGAGCTTAGGGTTTGTAGTTAACTTTGTTTTGCAAACTCAGAGAGTCTACAATGATCTTAAGATAAGGGTTTCAATATTGTCAAAGTAATAGTAAGGGTTTGAACATTATAAATCTTGGTTGTAGGGATTCATTGGTCATCAAAGTGATAAAGATGGCAAAGATATGATGTTGATCTTACAAATTCACTAGATTTAAATGTTTATGAGACAACTAAAGAAATAAATATGTTATTTGAGTACCAACAGTTTATATCGGAAAATGAATTTGATAGAATGTGAACATGATGATCCCTTAAAGAGGTAAGCTAGTTACAACCATGAAATCTCAAAAGTATTGAATCAAGCATATTTTCTGTGATAAATATGAAAGCTCACTTAACTCTTCATATGATTGAATCTTAACTTGATTGATCATTTTTGTGTAAAAAGAGTTTTTGTGACTCATTATGATCATAGTTGCATAAAGAAGTAAGAACTCATGATCTTGATGATGCATGAGATCTTGAAAATTATATTATTCAAAAAGTGCATGCTCAGACTTAAAGGACATTGGAGTAGAATGCTTAATCATTGTTTGTGATGCATCGATCAATGTAATATGAATTTGCGAGTGCAAAGAAGCTTAGAGCTTGTTCAAGTATTAATCAGAATCTCATGTCTAGGGTTATGATCTAACCTAGATTGTGCTAATGCATGTATATTATTGCATAAGGACGATATGATGTCAAGATCAAAGATGCGCAATGAGATTTTTGCATAAGGGTAGATATAAAGGAGGACTTTCTATCCCAACTTATGTTGATTCGTTGTATTGTCATGACATGTGGATATGCTCTTGATGGCATTTAGATAGTTGCTTTGTATATATATGAATGATAAGATCATGTTATTATGTGAAATTGATATTGGCTATTGATGACAATCAAACTTAACTTGTAGATAAGATCCACAAGAGGAGGAGGATGTGACAAGGTGGTGACAAGTAATGAATGTTTGTAGATCATGTTTTGCACAACTTAACAGTTAATTGAGTGCTCAGGTACAGATGGAGCAAGAGGCTCCACAAAATGCAGGATTAGTTATGATGGATGTTCATTCTCCCAGGTGTCAGGATAGAATAAAAAAAAGAGAAATGTTAGGAATTTGTTATTGATAGCATATTCCTTACTAGAATGGAACAATTGATAAGTTCAGAGATCAATACGGAGCTAGATGTGCTCCTCAATCCCCAACAAGATGGGTTTGCAAAGAAAAGTTGTGATCTCCTTTAAAGAATTTTTTCATAGATCCTCCCGAGTGGTGTAGACATGGAAGTAAGCCCAATCCATGAGTAATCTCTCTTAGATGAGCAGAGAGAGGAGGTTAGGGAGTCTTCGATTGATCTCTTTGAGTAACCTATTGAGAGGTTTCATGATTTCTCTGATTTGATATCTCAGATAAGCTACGTCGCTATTTAGAATCCTCCATTTATGAGAAAGCAACCAAACATCAGGTTTGGAAGAGGTAAAGATTTTAAATGACATGCGAAAAGTGGTTCTTAGCTAACAAGGGAAGTCGGTTACAAACTTCCAAGTGGATCTATAAAAGATAAAGCTTCTTGCTGACAATTAGAGCTATTTGGAGCTTTAAAAAAATCCTGTGCTTTATGAGAGGTAGGATCACATGAAGAAGAAATATCACCATGTCTGGGACATGGCATAGATAGTTTAATAATGTGTTGACTAAGGCTCTGTCGAAGTCTAAGTACTTCTAAGACACACTTAGTGTTCCTAAGAATGCCTCTCTTGCGGAGAGAGAATGTTAAATATAGTGTAGTTGTGAGATCCATTCTTAGAGAGGATGGTACCCTATTCAGTTTACTAAGGTAGAGTAAGACCCTAGAAGGTACCCTAGGGCCCCCAGTAGTCTCTTGGGGTTCTTGGTCTGGGACCAAGCAGGTTGATGCCATGATAAAGTCCCTAACACATGGTTAGGGCCCCTATATGACTCTAGGGTTCCTTATCTGGGATCGAGCAGTTTTTTGGTCTGGGACCAAGCAGATCTTGCAAGTTGAGGTAGAGACATTCCTGGTATGGGACCATGTAGATTCTTGGTCTGGGACCAAGCAGTTCCTGCAGGTACATTCTTGGTTAGTTAACCAAGAGGATCTTGGTCAATTTGACCAAGATGATGATGTGTGATGTCCTCTCTCCTATTTGGTTATTGCTAGGTTGTTTCTCAAGGGAGTGGCCACTCCTTGATGATGTCACCTAGCACCTAACCCTTAGGAGCAGTAGTGAGGACCATAGGATCACATCATCAGTTTGGATCTTCTCCTTATACAGTGATGATAAATAAATAAACACACACACACACACACACACACACACACACACACACACACACACACACACATATACCTTGAGAGAGAGAAAAGATTAAAGTCCATGGTCTTGATGGTCCTATGGGTAAAAGGGGTTGTTTCTCCACCATTATCGTATGCCTTGGTCTTATGGGTATAAGGGTTGTTGTAACTTCTTAATGTGACCCCTTTGGTTGACTTATGGTCCATTATCTTTGACTTGGTCCTAGCACCCGTATTGTGTGTACCTTTGGTATAATGACTTTTATTTTATTGTTTTATTGTTATTGAATATATGACCTTTAATACTGTATTCTAAGTCCCAACCTAATCTTATTTTATGTTATGTTTGGTAACAAACCTAAAAGTTAGAAGTTAGTGGATTGACCCTTATAGAAGGCTTGTTAAGATTAAGATCCATTTAAAACCCAAATCTATCAAGCACCGAGAGGGGTCCAATTTCTTGAGGTGTACATTTTTATACCATTTGGATTCGTCTGGGTACTTGATAGATTTGAGGTCAAAATGGATCTATGCTAGTTTATTTTATTTTATTTTATTTAAGTCGATATGTAATTTATATTTTTCATTTTCATTTTATTCTATTTATTTATTTCGGCTAGCATAAGCATAACGTGACTAACGTGACAAGATCTCCTCCATACTGGGCTGGAGAGCACCTCGCTTCTCTCGGTGCAATAAATTCAAGTCTTGAATTTCATTTTGGAGTGTGTGTTCACGAGAGAAGATTGGAGATCTGATCTTACACCTGATCTAGGGTTTGTTGTTGATATTTGGGTTAACATCTAGGGTTTTCCTGCCATCTTTGAGCTATTTCCACCTCTCCACTCAACCCGTTAATATTTCCATCTCCTTGTTTAATCCATTGTTGCTAGGTTGTGATGATGCCTAGGGTTGCTACTGCTTCCAGTGGACATTTTGGGTTCTTGTTGCTTCATCCTTCTTGTGAACTGGGTCATGTCTATCCTTGGTGACTGTATGATTCCCCTTTACCTGGTCGTGGTTGTATCTGTCTTCTCCTTGGTTGGTCATAAATGTTGAAGAACTCTCTTTAGGCTAGACGTGAGTGTGTTGGTCTCTTCTTAGCAGGCCATCATTAATGGTGACATCCTTTTGTTGTGTTGTAACATTTCCATACTTTACCATGACGGTTGGTGAGCTCCTTCTGCTGAGCTTTAACCTTTCCTTGCTGTACCATGACTGTTGAGAGCCCTCTAGGACTGGTCGTGGGCTATGGAAACCCTCTATGGACTGAAACTTGGATGTAGTTTCCTTCTACCAGCAAACCTTGACTGTGTGGGATGGCTATGACTGCGACTTCCTTCTCTCAGTAGGTCATGGCTATGTTAATTACCTTTGGGATATATTATGACTGTGGCGACACATTCCTGCTGGGTCGTGACTTGCGGAAGACACTAGGGATAAATCGTGACTGTGTAAGCCCCATAAGTGTTGAGCTTTAGTTGTTTGAGTTCTCCTATAATGGATTGTGGGTTGTATGGCCTTATCTGCTGAGAAGTGACATTGTGTACTAGTGTAACCCTTATGGTATGCCCAGATTTGGAGCTATGACTTATACTGTTGTTAGAATGAGACAATTACGTCTTCTACTTTTAGATTGTGGCTGTAATTCTATTTGTATACCACAAACTTGGGCTGTGACTTGTTGGGTACTTCAGACTCAAGTTATAATTCTTATCATACTGTATGTGTCTAACCTAAACCAATAGTACTTTAACCTTCTCTCTATCAAATTTTGTCCTTTAACAACTTGTCCTTTTAGTGACAAGAGCTGACTCAATATGTCTGAGTATAAGGCAGATCCAAACTAGATCTCAACTAACCTTTATTGCTTGTTGTTCATTATTCTATACTATTGCTATGGTTAGTATTTATGATCTGTACATTGCATTTGATAAATTGTATCTCAAGGACCAACTTTAACACAATGACCATTGGAGTATTGAAGTTGAAAGAGATGAAAATTATGTTTTAAAGTATTACAATAGTATTGTTCTAAATCTAGTTCTGTTTTAGTTTTTTTTATGCATTAAAGTATAAAATTTTAACTTGCTTATTTCAAACACTAACCTAACCAAAACATTAACACAATTCAACTAGATCCTAAGTCTTATTTTTATTCAAGACATCAATTTCTTCAACCATGACCTTCTACCAAAGTTTAATATCCTCTGAATCCATTACCTCCCTAACAATTATATTATCATCATCAGTAACAGATAAAACAAAACTAAAACAAAAATAGGGTGAGGTATAACTTTCTAGTTTCCTTATTTCCAAAACCATTTTCCTAAAGGCTAGAGTTTAAGGCTCTTCCTCTCCTCGTTCATCTTCTTTTGTTGAGCCATATTCTTCACCCTCCAAATCAAACTCTATTGTCTTTGGTTCTTCTTCCCTTTACTGGACTTCGTGTTTGGGAACAACTTTAGCCTCTCTAAATACAAAATCCGGACTATAAACAATCTTCTCAGTTATTGGCTTTCAAATTTTATAACCTTTATACCATCTTCATAACAAAAAACTATGCATTTTCCAGCTTTATTATCTAACTTGCACCTAATTTATTTTGGAACATGCACATGAGCATCACAACTAAAAACTATGAGATGTTTGAGAGAGTGGTTTTTTACTTGTCCCCGCCCCATGTGGATTTTTCTCAATTGGTGTTGATCTTGGTGAATGGTTTACCAAGTAACATGTAATATACATTGCCTCTGCTCATAATTGTTGTGATAACCTCGCACCACTGAGCAAACTTCTTGCCTTTTCCATCTATGCCATATTCATACTTTCTGAAACTCCATTGTGTGGAGGTATGTATGGAGTACTCTTTTGCCTTTCTATTCCACACTTTTGACATAATTCCTCAAACTCATTTCTATTGAACTCTCCAACATTATCTATCCTGAACACCTTTCTTTTCTTCTCTAGTTGGTTTTCTATAAGAGCGCCAAACTCTTAAAATTGTCCAAAAGCATTTCTTATGGAGGAAATAGCTCCATGTGTTTCTTGAGAAATCATCAATGAATGAAACACAATATATAGATTTACCTAGTGAAGAAACAAGAACAGGTCCAAACACATAATTGTGTATTAACTATAGGATTCATTTTGCTCTTGTAGCACCAAATGAAAATCTCACCCAATTATGTTTACCATCTATAGAATGTTCACATTATTAAAATTTAATGAGCAATCATGCATTCCTTCAACCATACCTTTACCTAGAAATGCATAAAGCACTTTATCTCCAACATATCTCAACCTTTGATGCCATAACATTGTCTTCTCTCCAAGGACAATATATGTCATGTCTTATTCATTATTATCCTTGCGAACAACATAACTATTACACCCACAATTAAAAGTACTTCCCAACAACTTGCATAGAGTTCCAATCCAAACTCCCCTCATCAACACATTTTTTCCTCAAACCATCTTACATGTGTCCTTTTCAAATACATTATGCATGCATGTATCCTCCATCTTGCTTTGGAATACTAGGTTTTTGGCTAGATCTGAAATGTGTAGGACCTTAAGGAGAGTTTTGATTATTTCGTCTTTGAGAAACAACTTGACTCTTCCACTTCTTGTGATTTTGGTTGTTGAATCATCTCCAAGGAAGACATCACCTCCAATGTACTTTTCACATTCACAAAACCATTCCCTACAAGGAGTCTCATATGAAATGAAGCACCTCAATCAATCAACCATACATCATGATCTACATGTGTAAGGCTATAAATGCCAAGTAAACATCACCTCCTTCTTCTATGGATGTTTTTGTTTCTATAGAATGGGATTCACCAAATCCATGACCTTTATCAACATTCTTAGATCTACAACCTTTTTTATAATGCCCATATTTACCACATTTCCAACATTACTTTGCAAAGTGTCATGGAGCTTTAGATCTACCTCTAGATTTAGAATCACCTCCATAAGAATTATGTTTTTTCCCTCTTAGGGACAACCTCCCATAAATAAAACATCCTTGGTAACACCCTCAATTGATTTTCTCCTCATTTCCTATGATAACAAGGATGTAACTACATCGTCAAACTTTAATGTGGATTGAGTGGTACTACTGGTTACTACAATTAAATTATGCCAAGAGTTTGGTAAAGAACAAAATAAGGTAATGCACTTATTTTCTTCCTCCATCTTAATATCAATAAAGACAAGTTGACTTACCATAGTATTAAAGGCATTTAGATGATTTGTTACAAAGTTACCATCCATCCTAAGATGGTTTAACTTCTTTCCAGTAAATAACTTGTTTACTAGAAACTTTGACTTATACATATTCCCCAACTCATCCCACAACCTCCTTGTGTCATTTTCTCTATAGATGTTCAATAACATCGAACTTAAGTGGGAAAGTCAAATTGTGTTACTCACTTTTCTTACCATCTATTTCCAATCTTCTTTTGACATACCACTAAGTTTTGTACTTGGGTCCACTCCAAGGCACTGTTCTTTATGTACTTGGATCCACCTTTTTGTAATATCCCAAATTGATATTTTCCTATTTATGTGTATACTGTAGATGGCTAATAGACTTACTCCTTAATCAAATAGGAAAGCAAACCCCACACTTTGCATGCATGCAGTTGCATGCAAATATGTGCCTTAGAAAAATACTGAGATGCTATAAAATAGGAGAAATCAATGCATGTACATACCAGTATATAGATCAGCTGATGGTGAAGAGACTGGTCCCAGCATGCAAGGATTCTGCCGAAGGAATAAGGAGATACACAAAATCGTCCTCCACAGGTGAATGCACCCTCCTCTCAAATTGTATAAGCTCCAAAATAATAAATAAGCTACTGCTGGAAGCCCAGATGATGTGCACTAGGGTTATAATACCCCTCTGATGATGATGGAACTAGCATGTGAAAGTTCTGAACCATGTAGGTAGGAAACGAATTGCTTTGTCTCTAATCGCAGTGACACGGTGTGACAGTGAAACCCTCTAGCTGGAAGAATATTCAACCTCCCGGAATAACTACTGAATGTAACCTGATGATGAACTAGTGCTAAACCTGGATGATCCAACCTGATGATGAACTAGGGCAGATAGATTTCGTTGCCGAAATACACCAGTTAGCTGAGCATGCGCTCAACCCCAACTTAGCTCCTTGAGCTCTCCAATTCGACTAGACAAATTATCTTGTATGGACCATAGAAACGAGGTTGGAGTTTTTCTGCTCCTTTCTTTTTAAGAGATGACCATCGGTGAGGCTGGAGGTGTAAATAAACGAAGTCTCCCACCTCAAAACTGCGCTCAACTCTGTGCCTGTCTGCATATATCTTATGTTGATTCTGAGCAGTCTGTATGTTCTCCCTGAGTATCTTGAGGATATCTTGACCCTCCTGAATCCACTCCTTAGCCTTGGGGGCCCTGGTATCGCCAAATATCCGGTCTGCAAAAGTGGAAGCATCATACCCATACAGGGCTCGGAAAGGGGTCATCCTAATGGTCATATGGTAGGTGGTGTTGTAACAATGTTCACCCAAGTGTAACCATTTGATCCATGTCCTCTGCTGACCTGATACATAATTTCTCAAGTATCCCTCAATCCATTTATTAACAATATCTATCTTCCCGTCACTCTGTAGATGATAACTTGTGCTCATGGCTAACTCGGTCACCACTAACCGAAAAAGCTCTTGCCAAAAGGCTCCTGTGAATTTGCTGTCCCTGTCACTGACAATGGTCTTGGGTAACCCATGGAGTCTGAATACCTCTCTGAAAAATAGTTCTGCTACCTGTGCTGCTGAATAATATGATGGTATGGAAAATAAGTGAACAAACTTAGTCAATCCGTCCACTACTACATACAAGCAGTCTCTTCCTTGGACCATGGGCAGCCCAGTAATGAAGTCCATAGAAATGCTCTCCCATTTCTACTCGGGAATAGGTAAGGGATGTAGTAAAGCAGCCGGGTGGATGTGCTCTATTTTGTTTTGTTGGCACAAGCTGCACTCCCTCACATGTTGTATCACATCTTTCTTGAGGCCCTTCCATGAGAACCTTTCTCTAATCTGTCTGTAGGTTTTGAGAAACCCCTGATGCCATGCTAATGGTGAATCGTGCGATGCCTGTAAGATTTTCTTCTTGAGGGGAGACTCTGGAACCAAGAATATTATGTTTTTGTAGTATATGATATCATCAATGACCCTGTACCTATCATCCTGGATCTGTCCATCCAATAGCTCGCAAGCAAACTTATCTTTGGAGTACTCAACCAAAAGATGAGACCTCCAATCTGATGAGATGCTCATAAGGGATAAAGTAGCTGGTTGTCTAGAAATTGCATCGGCCACTACATTGATTTTCCCCTTTACGTACTCAATCTTGAAGTCATAAACCTGAATTTCACTTACCCATTTCTGTTGTCTCTCGTTTAGCTCTTTTTGCTCTAGGAAGTACTCCAGGCTGTTGTGATCTGTCTTAACCTTGAACCTGGCACCTACTAAGTACTGCCTAAACTTGGTTAGCGCATGGAGGATAGCTAACATCTCTTTGTCACATATCGAATAGTGGCGCTCATAGTCTTTGAGCTTCCTGCTCTCAAATGCAATGGGGTGGCTGTTCTGCATCAAAACTTCCCCAATTCTCTATCCTAAAGCATCACATTCTAACACAAAGGATTGAGAAAAATCTGGTAAAGCTAATACTGGGCATGAACTCATTACCTCCTTTATTTTCTCGAATGTTTGTTGTGCTGCCTCCGACCAACTAAATGCTCCCTTCTTGGTAAGATCTGTGAGGGGTGCGGTCATCTGTGAGAATTCGTTGACATACCTCCTGTAGTAGGTGCAAAGGCTCAAAAATCCCCTCAGTTTTGTCACATTTTTAGGTGTAGTCCAATCCAAAATTGCCCGAATCTTCTCTAAGTGCACCTGGACCCCGTTGTCCCCTATCACATGTCCTAAGTACAACATCTCCTGCATGCTGAACTCACACTTTGACATTTTGGCATATAGTGACTGCTCCTGTAGAATACCAAGTACTTCATCAAGATGTCTCAAATGTTCTTCCCAAGTCCGACTGTATATCAATATGTCGTCGAAGAATACCAGAATATATTTACGCAACTGTGTCCTGAAGATATGGTTCATGCATGATTGGAAAGTAGTTGGTGCATTAGTGAGCCCAAATGGCATCACTAGAAACTCATAATGTTCATAGTGGCAACGTAAAGCGGTCTTTGGAACATCCTGTTCCCTGACCTGAATCTGATGGTACCCTAAGCAGAGATAAATTTTGGAAAAGTACTTTGCCCCATGTAGTTCATCCATTAACTCATCAATCTAAGGGATGGGATACCTGTTCTTTATGGTCTTCTTATTGAGTGCCCTATAATCAATGCACATGCATAAGGTTCCATCCTTTTTCTTCACTAGCACTACTTAAGATGCAAAGGGACTGGAGCTAGGTTTGATGTATCCCAGCTTGAGTAGTTCCTTGATTATACTCTCGATCTCATCTTTATACCTCTTAAGATGTCTGTAAGGAGTGGTGATAACTACTTGGGTCCCCTCCTCTAACTCAATAATGTGCTCAAATCCCCTATCTGGAGGTCGACCTGCTGGAAGGTCTCTGAATACTACCTTGTGCTTCTGTAGTAAGGCCTCTATATCTGCTAGATGTTGTGTGGCCTCATCTGGTGGTTTCCTGAAGGTAACCATACACTCTACAACCCACTCAATATCTCCCTGCCGGATACTGCCTCCATCCTGTGTGATGCCACTGTTGTGGGAGGATAGGTATTCATCCCTCTCAATACCACCTTATGTCCTTCTGCTCCTGTAAACTCCATCTTTATGGTCTGGTAATTTGTGGAATACTTCCCTATGGAATACAGCCACTGAACTCCTAGTACCACATTCATGTCAAGTACATCTACCACATAGAATGTCTCTATCACTATATAATTCCCAAGCGTTACATTTAATTTAGGAATCCTATGACTACACTCCATGGTGCGACCTGCTGCTGCTATGGAAAGCCCATCAAAGCTCTCAGTCTGAATGTCTCTCTTTTTAACCCATGCAGCATCAATAAATTTGTGGGATGCCCCACCATCTATCAGTACTCCCACTCTGTGGCCCTGTACGGTACCTCTAATCCGAAGAGTGTGGAATCTAGGAACCCCTGTCATGGTAGCAATAGTACCTCCTGAGGCCTGTCCCTCAGCAACTGTCTCTATTGTCTCTCCCTGCTCCTGATCCTGGTAATCCTCATCCTCCTCACCGTTGGAATAAGCCTCTATGTAGTAGGCCTTTCCTTTTCCTGAACATCTGTGACCTGGTATCCATGGTTCCTGGCAAGTGAAACATAACTTTTTTTCTTTTAAGGTCCTGTCGGGTATCATTGTCCATCCATTCTTTCTTGGGACATGGTTTCATTTATTTATCTTTAATAGGAACATTGGTCCTAGGAGGAAACCTATTTTTGGGCACTGCATCTTGCAAGTCTCTAGTCCGTCTAATGGCATCTGCTAGGGTGGTGGGCCTATAAGACTTGACCCATCCCTGTAAGGGTTCAGTGAGAGCCTCAGTGAACAACATAATCAACCTGCTCTCTGATATATTTGTGACCATGACTGCTATCCTCTGAAACTCAAAAATAAAAGCATCTACACTCCCTATCTTCTTGAGCTATGCCAGCTCCCTAAAGTGTACCTTTGGATCCTTCCGATCAAACCGCTCAATGAGCCTCTGTGTAAAATCTGTGTATGAGGTGATGGTGTTGTGACCCAGTGTCACTAACCCGTGGTACCACCACTCATGTGATTCTCCATCCAAATGCAAAGTAGCTAATTTAATGGAATCTGTCTCAATCATGGGGTTGAGCTGGAAGTATGTATCCAACTTCTACACCCAATTTCTAGTTGGGCCACCTCGGGTGCCCTTAAAGGTAGGGATAGTCGGTTTCCCTACAGTGCGTTGTAACTCATAGTTCTGGGTGAATGGCTTATTGTAATATTTGGGTTTTTTCTTACTTTTAAAGTGGCAGAAGTTAGTGAAGGTCATGGCTGAATGGAAGTCCTCTCCTAAGGCCCTATATTCTCTCAGATAGGCACTCATGGGTTCTTCTGGTTCTACTTGTGCTAGAGGTACTGCAGCTGGCCTATCTAAGAATTGAGGCATGGTAGGTCGGAAAGGCTTGTATATATGGGGATGGCTCTGCATGTTGGTATGTAAGTGCTCCCTACTACTACTGGTGGACACCCTATCACTGTTGGGAAATAAGAGATTGTGTGGGGTGGACCCATTCTTCTCAGTCATTTTCCTGAAGGTGCTCATCACTTCTTTTTGCCCAGTGGTGAGTTCTTTTATGGCTGATATGAGACTATTGAAAGCTATTTTATCATCATAGGCCATTGTTTCTTTTCCTTTTTCAAACTGGTACTCTCTGTTCCCCAAATCTATGTCCTCTAACTCCTCTTCTCTGTCTCTATACCTCTATCTCCTGTGAGTAATGTTGTATGGGTCTCCTGGATTCATTTATAATTTTTGCATGCCCACAGCTGGCAAGGAAAATAGCTCTGATACCACTGTAATATCCCAAACTGATATTTTCCTGTTTATGTGTATATTGTTGATGGCTAATAGACTTACTCCTTAATCAAATAGGAAAGCGAACCCCAAACTTTGCAAGCATGCAGTTGCATGCAAATATGTGCCCTAGAAAAATACTGAGATGCTATAAAATAGGAGAAATCAATGCATGTACATACCAGTATATAGATCAACTGATGGTGAAGAGACTGGTCCTAG
>LPNX010905989.1:190134-238621 GCA_001517045.1 Pseudotsuga menziesii | reverse complement strand
CCAGTTTATTTTTAGTTTAATCGAACTGCTACTAAGGATTCCAGATTCCTTAGTAGGTGCTCATCAGCACAAGCTAGGGTGAAAACCCTAGCTACAGGAGGGCGCATATCTTTGAATTAATGGTGTAGTTCTTGTAGCATATTTTTCCATAGGTTGAATCATACACTTGCAAAAGGGGCACCTTATAGTTGGTGGTTGTATATCAACAAGTCACGTGCAAATCCCCTTCAAATCTAGGAGCTCGATCAGTCAAAACAGTGTAGTTTAAACATGTGCATGTTAATGTGATAAAATTAGAGAAAGATAGTGATTAAGGCTAGGTGATATTGGCACTTGCATAGTAGTTAGGGAGCACATGCATGGAGAAAAGATGATGTTTGTTATAGTCAACATGCAGGGCGCCTTTGCTCAGTCAAACTAATTGTGCTATTTTAGGATCAAAATCAGATAGTTCAAGTGAAGTTGTGTTTCAATGTTATGCAAAGCAAGAGAGGGAACACTCCTAATTTAGTCTCAGAGCTGAACACCTTTAGTTAACTGAACAAAATTTTAAGGATTATCTACAGTAGTAATCGTAGGCTTATTTAAGAAAGTAGAGCACTAGTTAACTGGTTGTCCTAATTTTAGGTAAGGTGATTAGTCTTTGAAAGGTATCCATGCTAGGTTTGAACAACAGTTAGGAATTAGCTACAATGGCAGTTAAGGGACTAATCAAATGAGTTCTCATGGATAGTTTCCACTTGAGTTTTCATGTGGTTCAAGATTAAAACACATAAATATGATTTTTCTAGAGCAGTCTGCATTTATGAGTTTGTGAGAGTGATTTTGAGTAAAATATATTTGGTGATTTATTTTTTTGAACGGTGAACAATCTCTTCAATAAGTTGGACACATTATTTGCTATCTGTCATAATACCTAGTGTGAGTAGAATTAATTATGCTCAAACTATGGACTTGTTAACACAAAATTTGCCCCAATGATTTGCTAATGAGGTGTTCATTTAGATTGATGATATTTAAGAGTTTCTAAGTGTGTATATGTCTAGACTTTGCTAATGAGGTACCATCTCTTACAAGGAGGTTTCTCTTGAATGTTATGATGAAGTCGATCCAAATACATAGTCTATATGCGTAGTAAATACAGCAGTAAGGAGACAGTAACAAACCTCTAACAGAAAACATGAAGAGACATTACAACAAATATAATGTTACCATTGTTATGCAAGCCTAGCATGACATACAAGAATCGATGTATAGATTTTGTTGGTTCATATTTAGTACATGAGGCACTGGCATACAAATAATGATGAAAACAAGGACATACTGAGTGGTAACATCATCTTAATTGACAGTTCATGCTCTTGGTTTGTTTATCAAATCAAGGCAGATTCAGGATGATTTCAATCATCATTACTGAAACGCTTGGTGGAGACACCAATGAAGCAATGCTGGGAATGATTTGATTATAATTGTGGTCCTTTAAGAAATAGATAGGTACTTCAGATCCATGGGGTCCGGTTTTTGGATTCAAACCCTGTTTGGGATAGAGATTCAGTTCTGCAGAAGAGCTTGTCACGGAATTTGGTACTGTGTCGAATTATCAAGATGGTTTGGCTAGAGCTTTGAAAATGAAATATGAAGGACGAAAAATCTATTATAATTTAGGGAGTACATTTAGATCCTAGTATTTTGACTTATGCAATTTCATCTTCTTTGGAGGACACTTCACTTGATCATGACATAAAATCAAAGGAAGAAAACACTTCAACAGATGCCTTGGTCACTGAAGCTTATTGTGGTCCCTTAAGAAATAGATAGGTACTTCAGATCCATGGGGTCCGGTTTTTGGATTCAAACCCTATTTGGGATAGAGATTCAGTTCTGCAGAAGAGCTTGTCACAAAATTTGGTGCTGTGTCGAATTATCAAGATGGTTTGGCCAGAGCTTTGAAAATGAAATAAGAAGGACGGAAAATCTATTATAATTCAAGGAGTACATTTAGATCCTAGTATTTTTACTTATGCAATTTCATCTTCTTTGGAGGACACTTCACTTGATCATGACATAAAAGCGAAGGAAGAAAACACTTCAACAGATGCCCTGGTCATTGAAGCTTCTGATGCTCTAGAATCTAAGGTTACAACCATAGTGGCCACATGACGTTGCAACACAAAGACACCTAAAGTTTCAATGAAACAATGATGAACAACACACCCATTGATGTTACGGAATTTTAGGTGATTCTTATTGTCCTGAAGATGGCTGATTTTGATCAGAAAGGTTGTCTAGAGCTATGATGTGTGGGATCACCTCCCACCCCCTCACTCCCACTCCTAAAGATCGCTTCCTTTGGAATCGAGCTCCCATTTTTGGGATCACGCTCTCGAGGCGCTCCCTTCCTTTCCTATACTAAAATCTCCTATACTAGGTTGATCGTTTGATGACAATGTTATGGTACCTCCCTTCTTTGCCAAACTCCTATAAAGGTTTCTATGGTTGATCAATTGATGATAATGTTATAAGTTGTAACTACTAGATGATTGGTGTTACATGGTTTAATCCATGCATTCTATAGCTAATTCAACATCCTACATGTTTTTTAGATATAAATCCATCAAAATATATTAAAATATATACTATACAAAAAACACTCCCAAAACATGAGCTTTTGAAAATTTCACTTTTTGCTCCCCTCCCACTCCCCGCTCCTCACTCCTAATAGCATAGTTCTAGAGGAATGGGTGTTTAGCAGATCCATCGATGGTAAATGTCCAACTAATTATCAGAAAGAGTTTAATAAGCAATTTGAATACACCTCGAGATTACTTTTGCTCATTTGAATCAGAGAGAAAGACAATAGTAAATATCTCTGCAGCAAGTTTTCCTCAAGGATTGGTTTGGTTACACAATCTTTTATAGTGTACTCAACAGGGTAACTCAATAAAATACAGGGTTTTATTCCTGTAGTATATGTCTAATAAGTAATATGCAGAGCCTAGTTTCTCTAGTGGATTTCTGGCACTTCAAGGTGTAGTTCTTGTAGCATATTTTGCCTTAGGTTGAATTATACACTTGCAGAAGGGGCACCTTATAGTTGGTGGTTGTATGGCAGCAAGTCATGTGCAAATCCCCTTCAAATCTGGGAGCTTGATCAGTCAAAACATTGTAGTTTTAACATGTGCATGATAATGTGATAAAATTAGAGAAAGATAGTGATTAAGGCTAGGTAATATTGCCACTTACACAATAGTTAGGGAGCACATGCATGGATAAAAGATGATGTTTGTTATAGTCAACATGCAGGGTCCCTTTGCATGCCATGATTACAATCATTTATGTGCCACTATGATAAATCAAGATACAAAAGTACTATCACATGAATCATGATCATTGACATTGAAATTGATATATCTGACGTTATGTCATACATTTTCTGAACGCAATTCCTAGCTCTAAACCTAGTGCAATTCCTAGCGTGGTTCCTTTTGAAATTTCTAGCATTATTCCATGCGTTATACCTGGATCTATACCTGGCACTATTCTATGTGTTTTCTAGGCGAAATTCTTAGCTCTATACTTTGCGCTATGTTGGATGTTTTTCGTGCCGAAATTCATGGCACAATTCATGTCGCTAACCTTGGATTAATATATGGTGCTATGTTATTCAAGATGTTTTTTTGGAGGCTATTCTTAGAGTTATATGGGATTTTTTTTGGATGCTAATTGAGACATTAGCTTGTATGCTAATCGGGATGGTAATTGTGATGCTAATTGGGACGCTAATTGAGACATTAATTGGGAAACTAAATTAGTGTCCAAAATAGCATCAACTTTTTAAAATGGACGCTAATTGGCATGCTAATTGGGACGCTAATTGGGGCACTAATTGGGACGTTATCTGGGATTATAATTGGGACACTATATGGGATGCTAATTGATATGATAATTAACGTCCAAAATAGCGCCAAATTTTAAAAATGGACGCAAATAACGCCATTAAAAACGCCATCCCGTGGAAAAGCGTCCGCTTTTTCCAAAAAATGATAAAAAAATACACTAAAAGTGATAGTGTACGCTAAAAAGGAAGCTAAAAGAGACGCTAATCACAGGGATTTGTTGTAGTCTAAAGACATGTCTAAAAAAGGGGAAGGAACCACGAGAACATGCAGAACATTTAGGGAAGTATGGTGAATGGAAGTCATATGATTATAAGTTGTAATGAAGGAATTTGATCAATGGTCACAATCTTCCCATCATGGGTAAAATGCATCAATCTAAAGAGTGTGAAAACTACAACTTTCATGGCGTATAATAATCTCGTCCAAGGAGTAGATTAAAATATAAGGGACCTTGGACTACCATAACATCAATGTAGACAATTTTCCCTCCTAAGGTGGTAGGTAAGTGAGGAAGGATCCTTAAAGGTGCAGTAGGCCTTCTATTGAAATCCAACACTTTATCAGTGCCTGAAACGATATGAGGAGAACCTATAGCTTTCCAAGCAGTTCATGATAGATTACTAACAGAAGTCCCTTCATCAACAATAGTGTGAAGTATTTTCATAGCGGCAACTTGCAAAAATATGTAGAAAGGAACACTCAAATGAAGACGATATTATGTTAAATTACTCCAATCAAAGGAAGTAACCTCAGTACTTGGAGAGGGTTATCTTGAAATAGATAGAATTTCCCCTTTCCTAAAACAATATGAACTAAATATAAAAACTTCATCATTTTAATTTCACTCTCAACCGGAAGAGAGGAACGATACGAATATTGAGTCAAAGTGACTACATGACGAATATTGTGTCAAATGGAAAAGACCTCAGAACTAATATTTCAAAGATTTTTGTCCAAGCACTTCAAGGATCAAGGTAAGGAAAATGTGTACATGGTTCGTGATCAAGGTGAGGATGAAAATTTTGTGTCATAGAGTCCCCCTTATCCTTATCCATCATAGAAAATTCCCCCATATGGTGTAAAGATCTCACATTTTGAAAGTCAAACGAAGTCGATACAAATGGGAGAATGGAATTAAAACAAGAAATCACATCATCCTTTCCATCTGAGTCTAAAAATAAATAGGGGTTCAGTGAAAAAACAAAATCAACAGGATCACTAACCAAGAACAAGGAAAACAACACTAGATCCCCCCATCAAAGAAATAAGAATCCGTCAATTGAGTAGGGATTAAGGAAGAACAGAAAAGGACATCTTGGTTTAGAGTGGGGAAAACGATTGAAAAAAAATAGAATACCCTAGTGCCAAATGGATAAGAAAGGGTGTTTACATAACCCCTCATATTATTCGCATCAAATCCTAATGAATAATGACACCTTCTCGTGACCACCCCCAAAGGATTCACTAAAAACGGTAACCCTCTTCCAAGAAAGTAGATTACCATTCTTAAAAAAACCAAACAATCAAGAAATACATGAAGTTTGAGTAGGGTAATTTAAAGATCTAATCATTTCAAACATATCGAAATAATAACCTCCTAGTAAGAAAGGAGACTTAGGTTCCTTTTGCATACTTTTCTAGTGCAAAGAAATACCATATACCGAACAAGAGGATAAAGAATGAAACACGTCATCAATAGGTCTAAATCCCTCCATGCAAATAGAAAAATTCATACCATCAGAGTAAGCAACCCTAACTTCCTCAAAGCCCCCCCGAGAAAGAAACCTCTAATAAGACATCAACCTATGAAGGTGAAGAAACGGTCCCATGTGTGAAAGGATCTTTTTCCAAGTTCCCTATAGAAACCATATATGTTGGCATATTCCTTTTATGAACCAAGGAACCTTGTTCCACCCCCTTCTTATGGGAGATCCTGGAAGGTCACTTAAAGGGGAGGTGACAATCTCACACCAAGTGGTCGTACGCATGATACCATTAGCAATCAAATGGGACACCCACATAGTTAAGTAACTACATAAAGGAGTTTTCACCTGAGGAAATAATGATATCCCCAAGTAACCCTTTGCGGAAATAAATATCTACCATAATATGACCAACAACCATGATACCTAAGGCCCGATAAATATAATATGCATTGATAAAAAACACAAGAAACTCACCCATGCTATGGAATAATGGTAGACTCCAAAACTATACAAGAAGACCCGAAAATTTAACCCACAATCGTCAAGAGCATAATTTCTCTCTCTTGGCATCGAAACAAGGAGACCACATATTCAACAAAAATGGCTTGTGACCCCATAGCTAGGTTCCAAATAGTAAAGTAGCAACATCCTTTCATGAGTCAATTAAAACAACCTTCCAACCTTTAGCCAAATATGTTACTTGTAGATAACAGTCCAAGATAAATGAATACTTCTGAGATGCCCAATATTTGAAATTGTAATGTCCCTTCCTGGAAGGAAATTGAAAGTGTTGACCTTTTCAAGAACCTAGGGCTTAAAAAAATGAATTAATTAAATTACGTAGGGAATTTTAATTATTTCATACTAAGAAGGCATTTACTAAGTTTGTTTCTAAATTATGGATTGTTTATGTGTAAATATTTAATTAATATGCAAAATAATGACATGTGGGAATGAGTTTCCATGCCAGGAGGGTGAATTCGGAAACCCAACTTTCCTAGGATGGCAAACAACAACTATCCAAAAAATTGGCAAAAGCAATATGTTAGAAAAATATGGAAACTGACAAAATCAACGAAAAGCAAGCAGTTTCAAAAGCAGAAAGTGTAAGAAAATAAGTTAGCGCAAAATCAGGAAACTTTAGTCAAGGGAGGGTGCAATTTCCATTTTGGAGAAAGGATGCAAGAAAGGAAACATCATCAATCACAAGGAAGGAAACTTTTTCTCAAGGAGGGAGGATTTCCACTTTGGATTGAGTAGGGAAACATTACCTAAGAGCCATACTAGTTATTTTCCTCCAGGAGGGTGCATACATGGATTAGGGTTAGGGTTTGCAAGTGGGTAACTTACTCAACATGTGGATGAATTCCTTAAAAAGTAAATAAATTCTATAAATGGATGCTTCCAAGTCCATTTCATATTTTTTTGGATCAATAATGTTTTTTTGTTGAGTGAAGCTAAGCTTCAAGTCCGAGTGATGTGCCCCAGTCACCTTGGGTGATGCACCTTAAGCTTCCATTCTCTTATCTTATATTCTCTTCCATTCTTCAGTGAAGACCATAGAGAATCAAGGATCAGCCATTGAATACCAAATTAGAGGTCAAATAACATCCATCCATCCATGGAAGTCGGTCTCCAGTGAAGGAAACTTCACTTATGCTCTCAGATCGGTGTTGGGTGTTAGTTCCAAGCCTCCATTTTTAGTCTTGGGAACCATTAAGGGAGATCAGATCCTAAAATATTCTCCTAATATTATGATATCCATATTCATGTTCTGATATTTGTTTTACAGTAATATTTATGTCCAAGAAATCCATAGTGCTAAACTTTTATGAGAGAAGTCTTTCAATGCCCAATTAATGGGCCTTTTTGTAAATTATATGCATTAAATGTGATGTAATGGCCATGAAAATATTAATTGAGTTATATTATTCATAATTTATGTCATGTAAACCTATTTTAATCACTAGTTTCAGGTATTATATCATACATATCCTAAATTCATAGTTATTTTCTTACCGTGCTCATTGATCGGTCAATGACTAGTTTTATAGTTTTTGATGCTATGAATGCTATGTAAGTTCAATTTCAATTCTGTAAGCTGTATCAGGTCACAAATTCACCCCAAAAACACATACAACTCCAATAAAATTATTTTACTAATTTTTTATAGTGCTTTGAAAGCCTCCTTTTCCCAGGATTTCCCCAAGCCAAATTCCTATTTTTTTCCAAACACCCTCAAACTTCCTCAAACTATTCCAGACCTGCTACAAACATGTTCAAATGATATTTTATGCCTAATTATTGACTTAAAACTCAAATAATCCTTCCATAAGCCTTGGTTTATTGGATTTTATTTCCCAATCTTAGTTTACACCGGTTGGGACATCCAGAAGCCTAGGAGTAGACCTTAGCATAGTTGATACTCAAAACCTAAAAGGTGACAACATATAGGTCCTTAGGGATATGAACTCTCAGACTCCAAACATTTCCTTTGGTTTCATCCACTTACCCTCTTCCATACTCAGGTTTTTGTTCATTACTACCTATGTTTTTCGTTGTCAAAGAAAATACTCAATCACTTGTAATATTTTTATTCATATTTTAATTATATCATAAGTAAGAGATAATATTATGATCTGATTTAGGTCAGGGATATTACAGTGGTATCATAACACTTTCCTCCACTCCTATGAAAAGTAAGCTCTCAATGAAGAAATATTGCAAATCACTAAATCAAGTTGTAGTTATGAGGATCATAACAGTGATTGAAGAAGACCTTGAGCAGTATGAAGAAGAAGACTACGAAGAGCCCTCATGCAGTACCTCGGTAGATTCCATAGGGATGATGTTGATTATTTCTTCCTTACAACTTAAGATGAATTCATAGGGCATAAATATACAAGTTTTGTTGGTCAAATGTTCAGTGGAAATAACTCTAAGGAATCCTTCGAGTATTTCATGGAATACTATGCTTTAGAAAAGGAGATAAGGGAGGTATTATCTTTCTAAGATTACGGCTACCTTGAGATGAATAATTTGTTCAAGGATCCCTACTACCAAACAAATGAAGTAAGAATTACACATATGAATGATAGTGCATGGAAAGAAGTGGGGTTAGTAGAGCCCAATGGAACTAAAGTAGATGCACAAGTGGATCCCTATTTTACTAGCCAGTGGAAGGATGATGATGTTGTAAATGGTGGTAAGACATATTTTGGATCAGATCCAAAAGAAGGATATAGATCAGATATGAAATCAACATTTGTGATTTACAATGAAGCAGAAGAAAAGCATACATAAGTTGGATGCGAACCAAAATATTTGGTGGAAGATCAAGCTACCATATCTCTACCACGTGAAGAGAAAAATATGATGCAAAGGGATGAACACGGTTCATATTTTTGTATTCCCTTGAATCATGATGAAGATGAAACCACCTCATAGGAGAGGCTTCACATCAATGAGAATCCACATCCCACTATCATCATTGAGGATAGCCATGAATCACATAGTCCTGCAAGTGGGAAAAAATAATTAAAGATCCATGAAGGGGAGCGCAAGTTACTGCAAGGTATTTGCAGTGAAGGAGAAGGAGAAGTTTCCCATGAGCATAAAGAGAAATACGTTGTAGCAATGGAAGAAGTAAACACCATGTTCAAGAAAGTGAAATTTTCATTGCAGCCACCAGAATACATAATTGAAATTCTTATTGGTGAGGATTGTGCAACAAAAGAGGAGGGGTTCATTCACTTGACCCTACCACCAGTTTTGTAGAAGAAAAATATAGAGAGACAAGAATCAATATGGACATGCTTGAAATAGTACCTACTAATAGGTTCTCAAGTTTCAATAAGACATCTACCGAGGGATTTTTACCTCTCTATGTTGGTGACATAGATATTTCACTTGAATAAGTTGCTACAAGACCAAATCTCCATGAGCATGCAAACCTCATAGTAGCTGAAGAAAGGATCACAAGATCAACTTCCACATCACCACTTGAGTTTCAAGAAGATGATCCAAGAAAGAGGGAAGAAGAAGAGGTTAATCTACGAGATCAACTTCCACATCACCACTTGAGTTTCAAGAAGATGATCCAAGAAAGAGGGAAGAAGAAGAGGTTAATCTACCAAAACTTCATTTTATTGTAGGGCCATTGAATATGAGTGAGTGAAGGATCAAAGAGGCCCTACACACTCTCCATGAAACCCATGCATTGAAGACAAATATTCCATGGAAGACATGGAGAAGTTTCAGAAGTACATGACAAGCATCAAAGGTAATTTTCTCCATTTTATTTCTAACAGATACAATTTGAATGAGATTGTTGAGTTGTTTCATGGTGCATCCTTGAAGGATGGAGAAGAGATTTGAAATCTCACACAAGAGTTCATGACCACCAAATATTACTTGAAGAGAACTCAATGTGCACTCCAAGAGTCCAAGATGGAGATAGAGAAACTTCATGAAAAGTTGCAAAGATCACACCTTCCCTCCTACACACCATTCATCCATCCACACAAGTCTGATTTTATCTTGATCATATGGAGGAATCTCATGAGATGGTGGATCATTAGATGCATTTAGTTTTGCATGTGCTTGAGGACTGTGGAAACAAGCTTGATGAGAACCAAGCACTTGATCTTTCCTAGAGAAAACTTGAGTCGTTTTTTGGAGAGAGTCTCTTCTCCATGGAAGAGTCAAATGAGCTCACCTTAGTTGAATTAGCCAGAGAGGATGAAGATGCTGCCATAGGTTTGGTGGATGATAATTGTAGAGATATGAGTTTGGATCACCATCATTTACCCCACATCTTTAATTGAGCCACATCATTTTGGGATGAAGATGGGGTGAAGGAATTTTCCTTGTTGGTTCCACATGAGGAGCAGGAGGATCCCATAGGTGTTCATGATTACTTGATGAATGAACCATGCCCTTCCTAGAAACAACATAGGCATCCACTTGCATTCTTTGATGCCTCTTTCATTCACTTGCACCCTTTGAGTGGACCCAATGGAAAAGAGTTAAGCTATTGGAGTTGTGCACTAGTTCCATGCTTGGGAGATCATAAGATTTCTCTAGATGAGGAAGACTCAAGGATGGAGAAGTAGAATAGGCGCATATTGATTCCATTTGATTCCATTTATCCACATATGGATTGGGCAGAAGATTACATGTCACACACAGAGTCTTCTTGCAAAAATATTTCTGCTCATTATCAGTGGAATCTAGCTAAGAAAGTAAATTTCCAAGCTAAGTTGTTGATATATATATCTTGCATAAGGTGGCCTTTGTGGAGGAAATACACACATTTGGATGGATGCTTATACCCTTTGACCGGTAGCAGAGAGTTGAGCCATTAGATGTGTTCACATGGAACTTTCGGTTTGAGTGTCATTCCATTCCCTTGTTGGATGAGGAGGCACATGTTTGTATTTCTTGTTTGCATTCTCATAGATGATTTTGATGCGTCATTTCATTGTGAGCATATTGGGAATCCTTGTTTGTTGGATGATTCCTATATTCATTGGGTTGTACATGTATTTTCAACCTTGTCACTTGCATGATTCATACATTCCTCATGATGTTATTTATATCCTTCATAGTACCTTTCATGATGGTGGTTTTTGTGTGATGTAGACGATTCTTAGTAAAATGCACACCGGACAGTGGGATCATGGCATTCCTTGGGATGTTAATTTTCCACCCTTGACACTAATACATGGATACTTTTTAGGATTTATAATCCTCCTTTGTCCAAAATACTCTAGTAGATTATATTTTCCCAACTTAGGAGTCATTTAATGGGTCCACCGGTACCATTGGATCCACTTGGGTTGATGGGGCCACCTATACCAGTCACTAGAGTGTGGGGAACATAGATAGAGGTTAACTGCAACTGACTGCACCTTCATGAATCAGTTTATGTTCCTGCTAGACCAATCCCTACAATTAGGAGCCACTAGGAGTGTCAACACCAACCTCCTTCAATTGTTGGTAGTTGGTAACTAGTTTGTATATTGAGTTGGTACATTCGAATCATATCCACATGATTTGAATTCTCCTTTATGTAACACTGCTATATAATGATGGGATTAATGAAGTTTATAGTATAATTATACTGAGAAATTTTTATCCATTTACTGTGAATTTTGTCTTGTCCAGTGTGTATTATTCATTCCTTTACACTGCATAATAATACAATATAATTGCACTCATTTCCTGAAGACCAATGGAACGATAATTAAAACGATACTTGTAGTTGAGGAAATGGGATCCAAGGATACTTTTGTCTAAGGAGTTGTGTTGGATGGAATTCTCACTGATGGGGATGTAATACAAGCATTGGGACCTTGATATTGCTTGTCTTTGGAGCATATATTTACATGTTGGCTTAATGGAGCAAGTCAACCTTTATTCCCATGAGTTCATCTGTGCGGTATCATGTTCTAGTTCTCCTACATGTGGGAAGACTTCTTTGGGTGACAAATTTTGCAACACCCTGGATTGCTTCTGCTTGAGGACAAGAATACTCGAGAGGGGATGACTAAAATGTCCCTTCCTAGAAGGACATTGAAAGTGTTGACCTTCTCAAGAACCTAGGGGTTAAAAAATTGAATTAATTAAATTACCTAGGGATATTTGATTGTTTCATACTAAGGAGGCATGTACTAAGTTTATTTCTAAATTTTGGATTCTTCATGTGTAAATATTTAACTAATATGAAAAATAATTACATGTGGGAATGAATTTCCATGTCAGGAGGGCACATTAGGAAAGTCAACTTTCCTAGGATAACAAATAACAACTATTCAAAAAACTAGAAAAACCAATCTGTAATAAAAAGATGGAAAATGACAAAAGCAAGAAAAATCAGTCAGTTTCTAAAGCAGAAAGTGCAGGAAAATCAGTCAGTGGAAAAGCAAGAAACTTTGGTTAAAGGAGGGAGCAGTTTCCATTTTAGTGAAAGGATGCAAGCAAGGAAACATCAATAGTCATAAGGAAGGAAATTTTTTCTTGGGAGGGAAAATTTCCACTTTGGTTTGAGTGATGCAAATAGGGAAACATTGCCTAAGATATAAAATCATTATTTTCCTCAAGGTGGATGGATACATGGACTAGGGTTAGGGTTTGCAAGAGGGTAACTTGCTGAACAGGTGGATGAGTTGCTAAAAAAGTCAAGAAAGTCTATAAAGGGATGATTCCAAACCATTTCACAATTTTTTGGATCATTAATGTATTTTTTAGTGAAGTTGAGATTCAAGTCTGAGTGATGTGCCTCAGTCACCTTGGGTGATGCGCCCCAAGCCTCCATTCTCTTCCATTCTCCAGTGCATACCATAGAGAATGAAGGATAATCCATTGAAGACCAAATATTATCTCTGATAACAACTATCCATCCATGGAATTCGATATCCAGTGAAGGAAACTTCACTTATGCTCTTAGATCGGTGTCGGGTGTTAGTTCCAAACCTCCATTTTTTGGTCTTGGGCACCATTGAAGAAGATCATCTCCTCAAATATTCTCCTGATATTATTAGCTCCGTATTCATGTTCTAATATATTTTTTACATCAAAATTTTATTTCCAAGAAATACATAATGCTAAACTTTTATGAGAGAAGTCTTCCAATTCCCAGTTAATGAGCCTTTTTGTAAATTCTATGCATTAAATGTGATGTAATCACCATGAAAAGAAAAAATTAATTATATGATGCATAATAAATGTCATATAAACCTCTTTTAATCACTATTTTTAGTTCTAATAACATACATATCCGAAATTCATAGTTATTTTCTTACCCCTGCTCATTGACTAGTCAATTTTGACTAGTTTTACAATTTTTGATGCTATGAATGCTCTGTAAGTTAAATTTCGATTATGTAAGTTGTATCAGGTCAAAAATTGACACCAAAACCCCATAAAACTCCCATAACCTTATTTTATTAAGTTTTTATAGTTCTTTGAAAGCCTCCTTTGCACAGGCTTTCCCTAGACCAAATTCGTAGTTTTTTTCCAAACACCCTCAAAATTCCTCAAACTATTCTAGATCTGTTCCAAACTTATTTAAATGATATTTTATGCCTAATCATTAACTCAAAAATCACCTAAACCTTCCATAATCCTTGGTGTATTGGGATTGATTGTTCAATCTCAGTTTGCACCATTTGGGACACCCAAAATCCTACAAGTAGAATTCAACATATATTATGCTCAAAACCTAAAAGAGCCCAACATCCAGGTTCTTAGGGATCTAAAATATCATTCTCCGAACATGTCCTTTGGTTTCATCCACTTAACCTCTGCCATAATCAGTTTTTTGGTCATTTAAAACACAAGGCAAGTTTTGAATTAGTTCTAAGGTTGGCACTTGGAAACATAGGATTTAATTTCCCCATAGGCCCCCTTTCCTTTTCTCCTTTGGTGGAATAATAGCCCCTGATCTAGTGCTCTTTGCACAACCATCTTGGACCATTTTATTAATTTCCAACTTAGTATTTACATACATTTCAAATTGGAATGATAATCCAATCATAGTCCAAATAAAGATATATACATCATATATTCCTAGCCATTCACTAGTCATACCTTGGCCTTGAGATCTGCACTAGGAATCCATAATAGCATAATTATATCATTTACATAATTTTGATTAAATACATTCCAAGTCAAAACTAGGGGTATTACAATACTCTCCCCATTGGAATAACATCATCCTCGATGTTTGCTCAAAATCAAAACAAAAACGTATATGTCTCTTTCATGGCATGCTCCAACTCCCATAAAGCCTCATTGCGACCGACAAGGATAATTTTAAGAACCGCCAAAATTTATATGTATAATAAATGGGTGAATCTACCTGATATATAAGAATTTTTTAAGGCTATTTTATCAATAATATAAACTTTTTGGCTAATCTTTTATTTTATTATATAATCTTGTAAAACCTTGGTGAATCTTTCACTAAATTATAAGATATTATAAAATATTTGCGAATATTTCACCGAATTATAAATATTGTAAAAACTTGAAGAATCTTTCGCTGAATTATAAAATATTGTAAACACTTGGCCAATATTTTACTAAGTTATAAATATTGTAAGAACTTGGAGAATATTTCAATAAATTATAAAATATTGTAAAAACTTGGTGAATCTTTTGCCAAGAAGACTCAAGCTTTATATTCTACATATTAATAAGGTAGTGAAATAGAAGAGCATACACTAGAGCTAAACTCTATATTCTCTCAACTCCTGGACTCTTGAATGAACAAATGAATGAATGAGGAGAGGAGGGATTTATTTATACATTTCACAAGGAGTATTTGGTCACTCACAACTTGAAGGTTTTGATGAAACATGATTGCACTAACTAGGTTCATGTAAAGTGGGGTAAGAGGCACCATTTATGTTGATAAAATACATTATCTAGCCACCAAAGTAGGGATGGGAGAAGGATTGAACAATTATGTTGAGCTCATATCCTTGAAGCTTCTAAAGAAATTGGTAGTAAACAAAGTAACCAAACTCCTTGAGTATTTGGAGATTCATTAGTTGTTATTAGTTGGATGAATGATTACTTCAAGATGGAAAATCTTGTCCAAATCCCTATATTTGATTAGGTGAAAAAAATGCAAACATTTTTAATGATATTTACTTTTGTTCATATTCATAGAGAGCTCAACATTGAAGTTTATGCACTTTCTAAGGTTGGAGCAAGTCACTCTAGAAGGCTTCATAACTTAGTTCACTTAAGCATAAGTGAGTTGATGCAAGACTGCTTCAAATAGTGTCACACGATATTATCACAATTATTGATGATTTACAACTACCCAAGTGTTCCTAAAAATTCCATAGAGAGAAATATTTGCCATGCTATGCATAAGGAAGAAAACATCCAGTCAATTGTTTATGTTATATTTCAAGAGAAATATGCAGACATTACCACCTTGTATTTTGTTGGTACAAACTTGTCCAATAATAACCATGATTTACTAAAGTAGATGAAGGCTAACTTGCCTTGTGAATTTGAAAAGTTGGATGGTAGAGAAATTTCATAATGTTTTGGCATACAAGTATTGAAGGATGAGGAAAGAAAATTTATGCATTTAAGACATAACAAATTATTCAAATATTCATTGAAGAATTTTTGGAATGGGAAACTATTGGGTACTCCCATGGAAGCAACCCTTGAACATTAAAAAGAGATGTGCCCCAAGACAAATGCAGAAGATGAAAACAAGAAGCAATTCCCCTATAAGAATAGCGTAGGGAGCATTGTCCTTACCGTGGTTTGCACTAGACAAGATATTGTGTTTGATGTAAACCAACACATCTTAACTCTAGCTCTATCAAGCACTGAGAGGGACCAAATCCTTTAGTTGCAAACTTTTCATCAAGTTTAAGACTCTAGCTTATCAACCTTTGTAACATAGAAGTAAACCTGAAATTAATGCACCGTAGACAATCATGGAAATCAATGCATCATAAAAAGTTGTCATACAAATTTAATATAACGAATTCGGTGCATCCAACGAATTACTTTAAATGATATTTTCAACAATAATACCATACAAATCTTAATATCACTTAAATAATGCATCTTAAAAATCCTATTAAAAAAGTGTGAAAAACAACATATCATAATAAAAAATTTCAATGTAGAACACTATGCTTGTCCATAATATAAATATAATATATAAGCATAATTATATAATATGTATTTTCTTTTGATTTTTTTATAATACATAACCCAATTACGGAAAACAATACATAATTATAATCATTTTTAATGTTTAACATTATTCTAATTATAAAATTAGATATAATATATACTAAATATACACACAAAATGAAGTACAATTATATAATTTATATTTATATTTTGAATTTGTAATATACCATGTAATCATATTGGTTACATGTGAACAAACAATGCATTTTAATAAGAATTAGAAATGCCCACTATTATACCTAATCATAAAATTAAATATAATATATATTAAAATATACACAAAAGTAAAGTAATAATATAATCTTTATATTTTAAACTTACAATGGCAAAGCAATCTTATTAATGGTCTTTAATTATAGCTGGAAGTGTAAAACATTCACTATAATATTAAACATATAATAACATTTTTAGAAAAAATAATATATTTTATTCATCCAAGTTTTTTTTTCAAATAAATAAATGTTTCTTACTATTCATAATTTGAATTAAAAAAAAACTACAATGAATACCTATATCCCACCGATAATGCTTCATCAAAACAATTACATAATATCAACAAAATAGTCTATTGCATCATTATCCAAAATGCTATACATATGTACATACAAAGAAGGGTATTTAAATTGTATAATTAAATACAATTGGTAAGCTTAACTTTTGGTTGATAAATATAAATTAATTATAAATTAAGTGTCACAAATATTTTATTTATTATTTGTTTTCATACAAAGTTGTAATCATATTTATTTTATTAAGTATTTTTTATATTTTTTCTTTTATAATTATTTATTTAAAATTTGGAATGATTGCCATAAAATCAATCTTGATAATATACTTATCTCATCTTTATATAATTAAAAAAAACAAAAATATTTAACAAAACTCATAAAAAATTATAACCAATAAATATCAATTATTATTACATTGACTTTAAAGTAAACCAAGATGGAAATTTCGCTTATACCTGTCCATTAATTTTAATATCCACATGAAATACATGGTTATAATTTAATCATAATGCATTTTTTCTTTTAATTTAATTCGGTGATAGATTTGAATGGACAGATTAAACATGCAGATGCCGCCAATGTGTCATAGTTATATACTTTATAAAATAATCCATTAAGTTATTATCCAATTGAAATGTATAATTTAATCAAGAATGGATCTTCCTGTTATAATATATAATTTATCAAGAATGCATCTTCCTGTTATAATTTAATTTGTTGATAGATTTCAATGGAGAGACCGAACATGTTAATTCAATAGTAATATTATGGTTATAATTGTTTTTTTTTATTGAAAGGACCTGCATTGGGAAAACCTGTGAAATAGTTTAAAAAAAAAGATAATATTTTTATTAAAGTACTTTTCAATATTTATTTTAATTTATCAATGTAAAATTGATTACTAATTTAAAGATCAATGTAAAATTAATCAAGAATTTGAATATTCTTGTTGAACAATGTAAAATTACATTTATTAGACATAGATTATTGGATGGACCTTGTATAGAGTTGGAAACTTGCACATAAATGTCACATAATATTCAAGTTATTACATTTAAACAATCTTGCATAGAATGTTTGTTACAAGAGGAGAGAATGGAATCCATAATGAATAAGTTGGCATGACAATTGCATAGTGGTTGGATAGAGTAGACAAGAAATGTAAGACCACATTGAAAAATTTAAGACCAGTCAAAGTCGAATTTCAAATCCACTATTTCAAGTCAAGAAGAATTCATGGTGCTTCTAAAACTATGTCTCAGTGACCAACTCCAACTCAATAAGGCTAAATGTTAGCCTAATACATATTATGAAAAGTAGTTGATCCCTGCACCTAAAATTGACTCCCAATATAGAAAATGGATACACAGAAACAAATATGATCCTTAAAAATAATTAATCATACCAATGTATACAATTAAAAATTCCGAAAATGGATGCACAAAAACATATATGATCCAAAAAAAGAATTAATCTTTCCCGTGTATAAAATAAAAATTTTATAATGAGAAGTAGTTCCATCTGAATAATGAGAACTTGACCACGGTTCAAAAATTCTTACTAGTATAAGCACATGAACTTTGAAAACCGGAAAGCAATTTTCATCTAGGAATTAAGGAACTACACTATAGTTTGTTTTGGACACTATTATCGTGTTCTCTTGAGAGAAGAGACATGCCACATTTAGAATTCAATGGAACACTAGATCCACACCTTTCTTCATTGAACTTCCATCACTACTTCTGCAACATTTTTTTAATGAAAACTTGACCCAAGTAATTGTATTTGGAAAGTAGATTGAAAAATGGCATTTTATTGACTTAGTATCTCAAAAGAATCCATTATCATACACACATTCTTCACATGCTTTGTTTTTTTAACCTATTCACATTCTTGGTGAGTGTGCATGTTCCATAACATTCCTCTACATTTATCCTGGTGCATATTTGGGTGTTAACACAACTCATCTATAGTTTGGAATCTGGATCTCATCAAAGTTTCAAGTTCCAACAACTCATCAATTAGTAATTTATATAGTTTTACAATTATGAAGCACTTGATTACATGCTTTTAACAAAAAGGTTGGAGGCTAAGTTATAGATACTCAACCATGGTGCAAAGTAGTTTTGCATTGTCATGATGTTAATTGAAATACTCATTATCAACAAAATAGGTACTTAACATGGTTGAATGTAACTTAAGCCATGATGTTCGAGATAAATCATGCATGCTTGAAAAGATTTTGGAAGCTAATTTATCTGGATATAATATGGAGACAAGAAATAAGGTTACATGATTTGAATGGGAGACTTTAAAATTCTAGCCCTATATGTGAATTGATTTGTAAGTGCAATAGTGCTTCATCAATAATAGTAAGAAATATACAAACTCTTCAGCTTTCATTCATATATGACAATTCAATGCATCTCCATTGCTTTGCAAAAAACCCTAAAAAAGTAGACTCCAAACATGCAAACAAAAAATGGCTCACCCTATCCCAAAAGGTGGGGTTTCTAGCATTTATATCTCTTTGCTCTAAAACACAGTTGATAAACAAAGTTTGCTGTCTTATGATTTAGCTTTAAAGAGATTGATTAAGTGCTTAGTTACATACATATTTCAAGAACATATCCAACATTATCTGATCATGAGGTTATGGTTTGTCCTTGAACCGAAGTGTGCATCCAAGATTCCAATACTATCTAGGTGAAGAAGAAAGAAACATGAGAAAATCCAGGTTATGAAATTTACAAAATTACTTATGTTATGATGGATTGAAATCTCTTATAGGTATGTGGTCTAAAATGATTTTTGAATGCTACACAATCGCTAGGAAATCTACCAAGAAACCATCTAGACCGTATATCTCATGCCCATGATTTTTATAGGCCTTTGTGTGCCAACATGATCCCTAGCACTTAATTCCTTATGCACTATGTTCTTATCTGCATAGATTTTCTATCCATCTTGGGATGCCTTTAAATTATGCCTAATGCATTCAAGCTCATGTTCATTTCCTTAAGAAATTTTGGCCCAAGTACAATTCTATTTATTGGATTATCCCATGACACTAGTGTTATGCACTGTTTTCCATATAGAGTGTTGGTCGCTTGGGCAGACCCGGGTTTACTATAATCAACCAACAACACCCCTAGCTCACTGGCCCTTTCGGCGACAGACTGCAAAGCGGCCTGAAGTCTCACCCGAAGTGATTCTAATGGGTTGGCCAAGGACTCAAGTGTCTTGGACCAGGTTCCGTGGCAATCCTACTTGTGACTCGCAGCTCTCCTAGCTGCGAGGTCTCTCTCTCTGCGCGTCGCGCTATCTTCTGCTCGCGATGTGCAATCTATTCCCCACTCATGGCTCTTCTAGCCGTGACGACTCTATCCTTGCGCACGTCGCATGGATTCTTCCCCCGTCGCGCGACTTCCTCTTACCCACAATATCTCCAACCTTACCGCATCGCCGTGCGCCATGCGACACGCAGCTCCTGCTCAACGCTAAGTCCTCAACCTACGGTATCGCGCACCGCAGCTCCTCTGCCGATGCGGTATCGCCTTCTTGCGATACCCTCCTCCCGCGGCTCAGTGCACTTAGCGTTGCTCGTGTCGACGTGCAAGACTCAACAACCAAGACTGTTTTACTGTGATTAATTGACTATTTAAAGCAAGCATAAATAAGTCCGCATAGGACGTGCCAAGGATTTCAACTTATGATTATCTTCCTATAGTGTTGTAACTGAATAAATCATTCATACATTAAACTATAAACAAAATGCATAACATAACCAATAGATGCAGCAAATAAACACAATACGCAAATCAATCATAGAACACTAGGTTTTAACGTTGTTCACCTCCAGGATGGAAGTTACGTCCACAGAACTGTGTTTCTCTATTATAGCTTAAGGGAAGGCAAACACAGTTCTGTTGCACCTCATATGCATCTCAAGATCTTCTCTCTTAGATCTTTCTTCGCTCTCTATATTGTCGCTCTTACAATATACTCTTCCCTCTCAGTCGATCCTTGCGGATCGTTACATGCATGCTCTATAAGCCAACTACTGGTTACAGTAAGATTGCTACAGCTAATAACAGAACCAGAGCTCGACTTTTACAACAGTATTCTTATCCTTATTCTCTATCTCAATCAAGACTACCTAACCATCTACCCAACCCTTTACAATACAAAATTACATCCTTTTATAAGCAGCCCGAAGGTCTTGCCTTTACAACACTGTGGGCCTGTCCCAACAGTAACCCAAAAACCCTAACTAGTGACAGTCGGCCCTATCTGTACTTGAGGTAGCTGCTTTCCGTCACACCACAGCTCTCTATAGTCTTCCATGCTTCCCGGCACTGATCATGGGTACTGTGCACCGCTTCACTTTTCTGTCCTTCATCTTCAGTGCTTCAGCCTCATTGCTCCTTCTCTTTTATGAGGGTCGCTGAGCCCTCCTGTCTTCCGCCGCTGCCTTCAATACAGTGGGTGAGCTCTCTCTTCTCGGCCGCTCAGGTACTGTTGCCTTTCTTGACTTCTCTATCTCAAAATTCATGGTTTCTGACTCTGCTCTGCAGCTGGAAACGTGCTACGGCGTCGTAGCTCTGTCTTATCTTCTTTCCACCAAAACTTATCTGTCTGCTAAACTAGCAGCTTCTTCTGTAGCTGCGGGACCCTACTCCAACAGTCCCCTAACACTTACTTGTGGCTCGCCCTCGAGCCACTACCAACGGGCTTCTTCTGCCGTAGCTTCTCCTTCGCCTCCTGCGAAGTGCGTTGTAACTTGTCCCGAATTCCTGCGACTTCGTTCTTCATCACTTCGAAACGCTCTTTGTAGTTTCTGTAACTTGGTTCGCTGGGCTCTCTTATCCTTCCTGCCCGTAGTCAAGGTTTCTCTCTCGTCGCTCCTTCTCCTTTTGAGAACCTTCTAGTGTTTGAAAGGTCTTCCACAGATATCATTTCCTCTTTATTTGGATTAGAACTTTTATCACAAGGAAAATCTGTATCTTCCAGCCTTCTCAAACATTTCATTCAGTTTGGAGCCTTGTATATGAAAAAGATACAAACCATGAATTCCGTTCCGAGAACAAGCCTTTGTCTGCGTTCTGGAATTCTACCGTCTGCTGGGTTTGCTGTCCTCTTCCACTTCTCTTCTCTTCAAATTGCTCCAGGTACACATGCTGCCTCTGATCATCAGATTTTCGTTTCGTTGCCTACGCAATCTCTTGTGCTTCTCTTAGCTGATCAGATAGGTCAGCGACCTTCTCCCGTTGCTTTCTATTTCTCATTTTTACTTTCCGCCTGGCAGGAGATTTCTTCTCATCATTCTTCTGCTCTGCTTTCTTATCTTCAGTGATCGGCTCGGCGTTCTTTTTCTCCTTAGCAGAGGTTTTGGTGACAAATTCTACTTCTGGTACTTGATTGTTCATCCTTGGCGGCTGTCTGACCTGTGATGTACTCAATTTCACAACCCTAGGCGGCGTCGTCATAGTGGTCCTACGGCCACCAGGGTCGAAGCGACTCGGCATGTCTTCTAGAGGTTCGTCCTCGAACAGAGTCCTCTTAGTACAAAACAGCGGACGTGCAATGGCTGCAACTTCTGAAAATCACAGCACTCTATAACAACTTAGCTCTTCGCAGGGAATTCTTAACACTTACTCTATAGCTCTCGATTTTTCTGCAAACGTAACCGTCCCAATTGAATACTTTCTACTTTTATGCCCAATATGATAATCCCGGACACAACGGTCATCTCAGGTGAAACCCGTTGGCCGTAATAATTACCTGGACAAGACCACACCCATCATCTGATCCCCAATTAATGCTAAAATCTGATCGAATTTCCTTCGAAGCGTGTGTACAGGTGCCGGTCTCGTCAAAGATTTACGAAATCTGGAAACTTAATTATGCTGCTTCCAAATCTACGGTAAGGGATACCGGTCATTTCCTCATTAACTACCTGTCAGATGGTGACTTTACTGGCCCTCTGTCGGTTGCAAAACTGAGTACGTGGCACGGGGAAACATCGCACTGCCGCGATGCGACTCCGCATCACCTGCACAAAACAATACCTTTTTTTTTTTTTTTTTTTAAATGAACCGTCCTTATGCGATTCCTCATTCTTAGAAAATACTTGCCGGTGTAAACTAGTTCCCGGTGCGATGCCTCCATTCAACTACACTGGACATCTGCACCACCATAAACTGGCTAAGCTAGGGCGGAGAGGCGAGGTGGCTATCACTATAGAGCTTAATCCTACTGCCATTAATCCATGTGGGAAGAAGCTCCCCGTTCAGCTGGCTGAGCTGAACGGCACCTCCCTCTGTAACTTGCTGTATCTGATATGGCCCCATCCAATGCATCTTGAACTTCCCTGGAAACTTAATGAATTTGTTGTCGTAGAGGAGCACTAGGTCTCCGATCTGGAAAGTCTTATTCTTAATGTGTCTGTCACGCCAAGATTTTTCTCGTGCTTTCTGCACTTTCTGATGGAATCCGGCGATGAATCTGTCTTCTTCTTAGGCAAGCAGCTGTGCTAGCCTTTCCTCCACTGTGTCTATATCAGTCATCCCGGTAATATGAGTGATTCTTAAATAGGGAATAATATACTCCATAGGCATAACAGCCTCCTGCCCATACACCAAGCTGAAAGGTGTGTGTCCCGTAAGTTTCTTGCATGTGGTTCTGTATGCCCATAAAACAACGTTAACTCTGAGGTCCCAATCATTCCTTTGGCTATTGCAGATCTTAGTAAGAGCATTTTCTAGAATCTTATTAAAGGCCTCCACCGTGCCATTAGCCTGTGGGTGGTAGGGAGTGCTCTTATAGTGCTGAATCTAGAATTATTCTGTCAAAGCCTCAATGGTGTGGTTCAAGAAATGTGTGCCTTGATCACTCATCAAGATTACTGGGCATCCAAATCTACTGATGATGTTTTCAAAAAGGAACTGTGCGGCTGTAGAAGCATCACAATTTCTTAACGCTTTGGCCTCTGCCCATCTGGTGAGGTACTCTATACCGGTGATAATATATCTCGTACCCGTGCGCTTTCCTGGTGGGTTGATAGGACCCACAAAATCTATAGCCCATTTGTCAAATGCGTGCAGTGTGACCTGCGGTCGCAGCGGCATTTCATCGCGTCGCGAGGGTTTTCCTACCCTTTGGCAGATATCCCAGCATCTGCAGAAGTCCTTGGTGTCTTTATGCAACGTAGGCCACCATAATCCTGCCTCTAGGATTTTCTGCGCAGTCGGTTTTCGCATCGAAATGACCTCCTGCGGTTCCTAAGTGTGCCTCTCTGATAATAGCGTCTTGTTCATGCGGCATCACACATCTACGCAGAACTTCATCCGGACCTAACTTGTATAGGTGTCCTGCGATGAGGGTGAAGTCTGTTGCTTTAACAACCAACTGCTTCTTTTGCTGCTTAGTAAACTCATCAGGTGCTACTCCTGTAGTGAGGAATTGAATAATATCGGCATAGTAATCGTCTGCGATCTGCATAGAGAACAACTGTGCATCAGGCAGATTGTCTTCTAGGTTATTGGGCTCTTCCCCTGAGTCTATACGTGACAGATGATCAGGTCCGACATTCAGTCTTCCTAGTTTGACAATGATTTCAAAATCATACTCCTGGAAGAGGAGTAACCATCTGCAGATTCTCCCCCCTAACACTGGCTTATTGACTAGGTAATTCAATGCGGAATGGTCGGTAAACATCTTGAACAAGGCTCCCAATAGATAGTGCCTGAACTTCTGTAGAGCATACACCATAGCTAAGCCTTCTCTCTCTGTTGTGGTGTAGTTCTTTTCTACTGTCGATAGCTTTCTACTGGAGTATGCGATAGGGTGGTCAATGTCCCCTTCTCCTGGTTGTGTTAAGACGACTCCCAGTGCGATGCCCAATGCATCCACATGTACATGAAATGGCTTAGTCCAGTCTAGAAATACTAGGATGGGTACTGTAACCATCTTCTCTTTAAGTGTGTCTAGACTCTGTTGACATTCCTCATTCCATAGGAATTTTACATCTTTCTTTAGCAATTTCTCCATTGGTGCTGTAATATTTGCGTAGCCTTTGATGAACTTTCTGTAGTACCCGGTATGACCAAGTACTGTCCTCAGTTGCTTGACTGAGTTGGGTGCTGGAAGATTTACAATGATGGTGATCTTCCTGGGATCTACCATCAAGCCTTGTCTGCATACAATATGACCCAACAAAATACCGAATGGTGCACAAAATATACATTTTTTCAAGTTTAGAGAAATCTAGTACTGCCTACATTTTTCTAACATCAGTCTTAAATCTCCTATGTGCTTGTCGATTAGTCCAAATACAGTCCAATCATCAAAATATACTTCTAAGAATTTATGGATGTATTCTTTAAATACAGCAACTACTACTCTAGAAAATATAGCTGGTGCATTCTTAAGACCAAAGGGCATTACCGTATACTGGAACGAGCCCCATTCTGTTGCAAAGGTGGTCTTAGATCGATCTTCTGGATGTATTCTAATCTGATGGTAGCCTGAAAAGCCGTCAGTGAAGGAGTAGACCTCCTGTCCTCCCACGTTTTCTAATACCTCATCAGTGAACGGTGTCGGAAATGGATCATGAAGTGATGCATCATTGAGCTTGCGCAGATCGAAACAGATTCTGATGTCCCCTTTTGTTTTCTTCTCTTGCACAACCATGGGGATAACCCATTCGCTTTCTTCTACCGGCTCAATGATTCTTGCTGCTAGCATCTTATCGATCTCGTCCTTGAATTTTTCTTTGTAGCGCGGATTCAATCTATATGGGCGCTGCTTGACTGGTCTAGCATCCTCCTTCAATGGTATCCTCATCACTCCCAGGTCTCCGACTATTCCCTTCATCTCTGTGAACTTGGTGGGGAATAGGTCCTGATATTCATGTAACAAATCTGCAATCTGTCCAACTGTTTCATCGTTCCAATAGTCTCCAATAGAGGCAAACTTAGGTTCTGCATCTGTGCCAATATTGATCTTTTTAATATTGATGGGCTCAGTGATTGCTGGAATCTCTAACTGTGGTCCCCCAACATCGCGAGTCCCTTCCGACTCCGGAATGTTGGTGTTGCGAGGATCCTCATCCTCATCCTTATCTTCATTGTCTGACGTTGCTGCAAAATTATAGCATTCAAGCACAGCTTGCAAATGGACGGCCCACTCAGGTTGAGCCTGTATTGAGATGGTGCAGTCCTCAAATATCTTGATCTTGATTATGTCTAGAGCCTGAGAAACACTTGGATGTTCTGATTCAAACGCGAAGGTGAGTAGGAAACTGTCTGTCATAAGTGACCATGTGGTCGTCCCCTTGCGCAATTCGGTCTCTGTGTACCAGTTCCTTGGAACTGTGTCCAATGTGTGAGTGAATCGGTGAACCCATTCATCCTCGGGAACGTTCGACCAGCTCTGTTCACATGCCTGAATGTGTGTCCTGGGATCAATTTCTCCTGTGTACTTCTGCTGGACATACTCTCTGTCGACAGAAAATCTGATCGCCATCATTCTTTTAATATCATCCCATGATGCGATATTCTCTTTATGCGCATACCACCATCTTGCAGGTGTGGCTCGTACTGCAAGGTCCATAGTTTGGATCCTCTGCTCGTAAGGGATCTGTTGCTCAAACTGCTCAAGGAAGTCCTGGACATCTGTCAGTCCATGATATGATGGAAGGTCGGTGATCTCTGTGCCAATCCATCGTAGTGACTTACTCATAAACACACATCTGCGCGCTGAGACTTCGTAAAGTCTGTTCTGCCAGTTCTCTAGACCAACATCGAAATCTGATGCGCATGAGTTGTCGCATCGCCAACTAATGTTCCCTTCTGCGGTTGGATTGATGTAGTCGTTCTGGTTCGTAGTCATCTGGTAGAGATTATCCATGTTATGTGCTTCCTCCTCTGCTCGGATAGGTTCAATATATCTAGGACCCTGTAAAGGATCCAATGGTGCGATGACCCGGATCTACGCATCCTCAAAGGTCATTTGTCTTCTCTTTAGGTCGATGACATCCTTGCTACCGATCGCCCAATCAATACTTAATAATGCTGGATATGGTCGACTGTCATCAATGATATCTATAACCTCGAAGTCTGCAAAACTGCAAACTCCGTCAATGTCAACTGGCACTTGCGGCAGTCGACCCAATGGTGATACTCGCTGCTGGTTAGCTAATCTCAAGTGGATAGGTGATCTAACTAACTAAGGGCTACCCATCTGTTGCCATGTCTGCTTAGTCAGGACATTCACCTCTGATCCTAGATCTAAGACGACCTCATCCATTTCAAATTCTCCAATCTGTGCTGTGAGATTCTTCTCTCTTCCGGTCCTTGTATGTCCTGTAATATTATGAACAACGCGGTGTGCACTGCCTGATAGAGAAGGTTGCTGACACTGATCTATGATGCGTTGTAGCTCGCCGATATCTTTTTCATTTCTCAAGAGTTTCAAGCAACTGCGTAGGAAGGATTGTACACTTTCTGTCGATTCATCCTCGTCGCATCTTCCCGATGTAGTAGCCTACAGTATCTGTTCACTGTTATCGCCACAAGGTGCTTGCTGCGGTACGCCCTTAGACGGCGGTACCTATGATCCTGATTGGGTAGGTTCATCAAAGGAAGCCTTGGCTTTGTGAAATGTCTCTTTATTTTTCTGCAGGTCGAAGGATGTTGCTTTACTAGGAGCTCTGCGCACCCATGGCTGACTTGCGTTCTTTTTGGTATCCTACGATGTCCCACTGGTGGAAGCACCGCTATGAGTCACAATGTTAACTTTTGGTTCTGGTTCCTCCGGTTCAGCAGCAATAAGCTAGATGTTCTGGTGTACTACTAGCTTAGGGTCTTTGATCTTAGCTATCAGGGTAGGACACTCCTCTATGGTATGATAATAATATTTGCAGTAGTTACAAGCGGTGGTGGGGCTCTGACAGTCCCTAGCATAGTGTCCTACAACTCCACAGTTATAAAAAGTGATTGGTCCATGACCATGGCCAAAACCCCCTCCTCGGCCAAAGCCTTCTCCTCGTGCAAAGCCTCCTCCACGGCCTCGTCCTCTGAATCCTCCTCCATGGCCTCCGTAAGCCTGATCAGGCTGTGGTCCTGCTGCTGGACCCTGTGTTTCTGATTGGACTCTGTACACGTCATGTTTTCTATCTAACATGAGATCATAGGCTTGGCAATCCTGTTCATCATGTCCGATGGACTTGCAGAAGACACAGTATAGGTTCTTAGGTGTCTGTACATACTTCTGAAGCAAAGGGCATTGCTGAGGCGGATGTCCTTGTGTTTTGCATATTTCACACCATGGCCCTTGCGTTCGTGGTAAGGGGTTAGGAGCCCCTGACGCTAAATATTCTGCAAAAACTGGACAGTTGTCTTTGGTATGACCCTATGCTTTACATCGTAAGCACCATATGTATTGCATAACCTCTTTCCCTTTCTTAAGTTCATGTATCTGTAACGTGAGGTTGGCCAACTGGTTCTGTAGAGTTGTCATGCCTGCACTGGTTTCAGCTAAAGGTGAAGCTTCTAGCTTCATTGCCATCTCCAACGCGTCATCCTGCGTCTGGAGTTTCTGCTGCATTAGTGGCAGTCTGATGTGAGGGAGAAGCGCTGCAATAAACCATTCCTTATGCTGCTCCGATGCAAACTCAAAGCTTACTTGGTCTATAAGAGCTTTGAATTTCTGGTCAAAGTCCCATACTGACTCTGATGGAAGCTGCTTAATATCCTTGAGCTCTGTTATACACTGAGACTCAGACTTAGGTTTCTTGAACTCTTTAATCATGGTGTTCTTGACCTGGGTAAGTGTCTTGGGTACTGTGGTATACTTTATGTACCATGTTAAAGCTCGATCTCTGAGTGTGGTGACCAACTGTACAAGTTTAAGGTTATCATCGTTGATTGTTTTAATGGTCCACATGGCTTCACATAGAAACCAATGCTGTTTCGGGTCTTCTGCTCATGTACCCTTAAAGGTAGGTAGCTTCATATCATCTCCCATTCTATTTCTCTGCAGTGGGTTCTGATTGACTAGATTACTACCACTCAGCGGTGTAGGTGAGGGCAATGTAGCGGTAGTAGGTACTATCTATGAACTACTAGATGGAGTACCTACGGGATTATTCTGAGTCCCGGTCTGTTTTTGTGGGGTATAGGGATGGTAAGGGATACCCCCCTCTGGTTCTTCCGTGGTACTAGGACTCGGTTGCCTAATATTGTCTGAACTGCCTTTAAATATAGGAGAGTCGAAAGCTACTTTATATTTCTTGCCACTACGTGTTCGTCCAATGTCATCAAGATCACTTTCAAAGTCTTGTGACATTACTATCTTTACTTATTCATCTGAAACTAGATCCATTGTTCCTTTTTCATGTAATAGCATTTTAATGGACAAGTTTAGAGATATTAGGTACTTACCACGATATCCTTTGAAGAAGTACCGCTCAGCCTCGCTGAAGCTCTTTCTCTGGTCAACTGCAAATTCTGTAACAAATCCTTCTAGCACACTTGTAAGCCAGAAGTCCACTGCTCTCGTAATGGGATTGTTGAGGTTCTGCACGGTCTGAATCAGCTTTGGTTTCCAGACAATGTTTCTTTTCTTCTTGAATATGTTCCTATCTGTCAACTTTGATAACCAGTCGTAAAGCTCGTTTCCATAGGTTGTAAAGAATATCGCATGTATATCTGAAGAAATATGTTTTTGCAACCAGTCCTCTGTGCTCAGTTTAGGACTCCGATTTTCTTTCTTGGAAAACTCCCTTAAGTTTGAATCCAGCCACTGGTGAAACTCTTCTCTAGTAGGATGCCAACAGAACATTAGCGTTGCTCGTGTCGACGTGCAAGACTCAACAACCAAGACTGTTTTACTGTGATTAATTGACTATTTAAGGAAAGCATAAATAAGTCTGCATACGATGTGCCAAGGATTTCAACTTATGATTATCTTCCTATAGTGTTGTAACTGAATAACTCATTCATACATTAAACTGTAAACAAAATGCATAACATAACCAATAGATGCAGCAAATAAACACAATACGCAAATCAATCACAGAACACTGGGTTTTAACGTGGTTCACCTCCAGGATGGAAGTTACATCCACAAAACTGTGTTTCTCTATTATAGCTTAAGGCAAGGCAAACACAGTTCTGCTACACCTCATATGCAGCTCAAGATCTTCTCTCTTAGATCTTTCTTCGCTCTCTATATTGTCGCTCTTACAATATACTCTTCCCTCTCAGTCGATCCCTGCGGATCGTTACATGCATGCTCTATAAGCCACCTACTGGTTACAGTAAGATTGCTACAGCTAATAACAGAACCATAGCTCGACTTTTACAACAGTCTTCTTATCCTTATTATCTATCTCAATCACGACTACCTAACCATCTACCCAACCCTTTACAATACAAAATTACATCCTTTTATAAGCAGCACGAAGGTCTTGCCTTTACAACACTGTGGGCCTGTCCCAAAAATAACCCAAAAACCCTAACTAGTGACAGTCGACCCTATCTGTACTTGAGGTAGACGCTTTCCGTCACACCACAGCTCTCTGCAGTCTTCCATGCTTCTCGGCACTGATCATGGGTACTGTGCACCGCTTCACTTTTCTGTCCTTCATCTTCAGTGCTTCAGCCTCGTTGCTCCTTCTCCTTTATGAGGGTCGCTGAGCCCTCCTGTCTTCCGATGCTGCCTTCAATGCAGTGGGTGAGCTCTCTCTTCTCGGCCGCTCAGGTACCATTGTCTTTCTTGACTTCTCTATCTCAAAAGTCATGGTTTCCGGCTCTGCTCTGCAGCTGGAAACGTGCTACGGCGTCGTAGCTCTATCTTATCTTCTTTCCACCAAAACTTATATGTCCGCTAAACTAGCAGCTTCTTCTATAGCCGCGGGACCCTACTCCAACACAGAGCCTCAAATGGACTCATTCCCAACGAAGTTCTCTTCCCATTGTTATATATAAACTCCACCAAGTGTAGATAATCTGACCACTCATTAGAGGAAATTTCAACTCAAAATGGGCCTTTTAACTTTAATTCAAATTCCATGTCATCATGTGTTAGCCAATGAAATTGCTTGAAATTTGAAATACCGTATAGGTTTTAAACACTTTTTTAATATAAATTTGGGGATATGTATCATAAAAAAAAACTACTTTTTTTGTTTGTATTTTCGACATATCTCCGTGTGTTTTTACTCAAATTTCGATCGAGAGAGCTTGTTGGATGCGGAATTAAATTCTGCATCTAACGAGTACCCACTCAACATACTTTTGATGGACCCCTCTACCCCAAAAACAAGAAATACCTGAAAAATGTGATGATGATGTCATCATCATGTTTTTTCAAGCATTTCTTGTTTTTGGGGTAGCTGAGTCCGTCAAAAGTATGCCGAGTGGGTACTCGTTGGATGTGGAATTTAATTTCGCATCCAATGAGCTCTCCCGATCGAAATTTGAGTAAAAACACAGGGAGATATGTCAAAAATACAAACAAAAAAGTAGTTTTTTTCTTTTCTTCCTCCAAAATTAATAAATATTATTTTATTATTTTAACTATTATTTTATTAATTTTTTTAGGAGGCCCATTTTGAGTTGAAATTTTCTCTAATGTGGTTGGTTTGTACATTGCATACATGTGATGCATGCATTTAAGAACCTGATTTACTCTTTCATATTGTCCATCTATTATTTTTTATATAAGATATGATAAGATTGATCAAATTCGAAAAAAAATCACATGTTTTAAGAGTATATTATGTTTTTTTTATTCAATATTCCCCTACATATCTATATGCATGATTTTTTCAATCCAAACAGTCACCTAGAATACTATACAAAGGTATAATATTATAATCCTTAAGAAATACCCTAAAGCTAACATCAAAAGAAGGGAATGAATTTGAGGATGCAAACAAATACATGAAAATTGTGGGAAGACTTATCTACCTTACCACTACTATACCTAATATTTCATTTGCAGTTGGGATGCTTTCTAGGTCATCTAAAAATCCTATGAAGGACAGTGTTGTGCTGCAAAGAGAATTCTAAAATACTTGAATATGGCTCAATGCTTTGTACTCGAATACTCTAAGGTGGAGGACTTCAAGTTAATTGGATATTCAAATTCAAATTTTGATGGGGATAAAGAGAATGGAGAGTCTACTTCAGGATACCTCTTGAGTCTTGGATCAACAACTTTTCTTGGATTTCACAAAAATAGTGTGTTCCAACATATTCCAATTTAGATGAAGAATATGTGGATATTGTAGAGGCAACAAAGGATATTGTGCAGCTCCAAAAGAGATTAGAGGATTTGAAGGAGAAATGAGTGAATGCTACTACATTTATTTTTTGAAAACATTTCTACAATCAAGTTTATTTTTTGAAAACACTTCTAGAAACAGAGTTTATTTTCTGGGCGTGACTCTTGAGTGAGCACTTAAATTATTTTTACAGATTCTTCATTTGGTATCAGAGCATTGGTTTGTGGTTTTTTGCAGCCAAAAGAAGGAGACAATGGCCCAAAATAGTAGTTCAGTCCAATACTAGATTCCTCTTTTATGTGGGAAAAATTATGAGCATTGGAGTGTGAAGATGAGAAATTTTCTCATCTCTCAAGATTTATGGATGCTTGTTTCTGTAGGGTACATAGAGCTAGTTGATCAAGCTTCTAATAATGCATTATCAGTTGATCAGAAGATATAATTGAAGGAGAAAAGGAAAATGGATGCTAAGGCTCTGTTTATTCTTCAAATATGAATCGATATTTCAATTTTTCCAAAGATTGCAGAATGTGGAATGTCCCATGATGCTTGGAACCTTGGAGAAGATACAAGGGCTCTGTAAAGGTAAAAGTTGTCAAAGTTCAAATGCTGGGAAGAGATTTTGAGTCTCTTTCTATGAAAGAAAATGAAAGTGTTGAATGTTTTATTACTAGAGTTCAAATTAGTGTTAATGCTATTCATGCTCATGGTGAAACTCTTGAAGATAGAAGCATTGTAGAAAGAGTGTTAAGAAGTCTTCCTTAGAAGTTTGATCCTGTCACTATTGCTATAGAAGAATCAAGGGATTTAACACAACTAACCCTTGTTGATATGTTTCGAAGCCTTCAAGTACATGAAGACAGATTGAAAAAGAATGAAGAACTTTTGGATCAAGCTTTCCAAAGCAAGTTGAAGGTAGTAGATGATAATAAAAAACAATCATCCACTGTTATAAATTATTTTTATTCAACATCATTCAGAGGAGGTAGAGGCTGTGGAAGATTTAGAGGTAAAGGTGGTAGAGGTAGACGAAGAAGCAGCAGTTCTGGCAGAGGTCATTTTCACTGTGACGATTGTAATAAATATGGCCACCTTGAAAGTTATTTCTTTCAAAAGAAAAGATATACCTCTCATTCAAATTTAAGTAAGGAATAAGGTGAAAATTCTCAAACTTTATTTCTTACATGTAACAAACTTGAAGCTTGTGATGATTTTACATGGTATTTGGATAGTGGTTGTTCAAATCATATGACTGGAAATAAAAAAATATTTGTGAAGCTAGATGAAAATGTGAAAGGCACGGTTAGTTAATGAAGGAGATGTAATGGGAAAAGGTACTACTTCCATACGAGTTAAGAATTGAAAATGATGTATGTTCAAGATACCTTGTTTGTTCCAAACTTAAGGAACAAATTGATTAGCATAGGGAAAATAAATTCTAACAATTACAAGAATGTTTTTGAAGGAAAGTATTGTAATATTTTTTACAAGAATATCCTTGTTGTTGAAGTTACCATGACTGAAAAATAGGATGTTTTTGTTAAGAATGGAATCAAATGTAGTTTGTTTGAAGGCTTTAGTAAATGATTCTTGTCTTTGGCACAAAAGGTTTGGACACCTTAATTTTGGATCACTATCCCTTATGCAAAATAATAATTTAGTAAGAGGTTTTCATTCTTCCATAGAGTCAATAAAAAGATATGTGAAGGTTGTGCCATAGGGAAGCAACAAAGAGCAAGTTTTCCTCATTATAAATTTAGATCATATGAGCCATATGATTTAGTACATTTAGATATTTGTGGCCCTATGCAAACCTTGTCACTTGGAAACAACAAGTATTTTCTTCTATTTGTAGACGATTATTCAAGAATGTCATGGATTTATTTCATAAGTTAGAAATATCAAGCTTTTAGTTGTTTTCAAAAGTTTAAAGTTCGTGTTGAGAAGGAATCAAGATATTATTTGAAATTCTTGAGAACTGATCAAGGTGGAGAGATCACCTCCAATGAATTTAAGGAATTTTGCAGCTCACATGGCATGAAGAAGGAGTTAACTACAACTTACACTCCTCAAGAAAATGGAGTAGCAGAGAGAAAAAACAGAACAATGGTAGAAATGGCCAGATGTATGTTGAGAGAAATGTGTTTGCCAAACATATATTGGGCAGATGCAATCCATTCAACCATATATATTCTCAACATAAGTTCTACAAAGATGGTAAAAGATTCCATTCCTTATGAAGCTTGGTTTTATAGAAAGCCTAATGTTTCTCATTTTAAAGTATTTGGGTCTACATGTTTTGTTTATATTAATGGTCAACAAAGGCATAAATTTGATGGAAAATATGTAAGATGTGTTTTCATTGGATATTCATAAGAAATTAAGGCTTATAGATGTCATGATCCACTTACCAATAAGCTTTATGTTAGAAGAGATGTGATCTTTGATGAAGGAGAAGCTTATTTCAAGAATGAAGGATAAGTTGAAGTGATGAATCCACATATTGAAGGCTTAATTTTTTATAATAATGATGAGTCTTTGCATCCCTCTACAGCAAGATATATGGGATAACCTTCACTGAGTTCTCCATTGAGGGTATCTTGATCTTCTCCAACAATAAGAACTCATGTTTATAGCCAAGCAATATTTCCATTCAGTCCTCCTAGAAAAACAAGAAGTTTAAAGGAAATATATGAGACCTCTAGGTATGTTGATCATAATTTTGCTTTCTTTCTTCTGCACATGTTGAACCTTTCAGTTTTAATGAAGCTTGTTCTAATGAGTTATGGATGCAAGCCATGGAATATGAGATTGCACAAATATTGAAAAATGACACATGGGTGTTAGTTGATCTTCCTCATGGAAAGTCCATTATTGGTGTAAAGTGGATTTACAAACTTAAAATTTAATATGGATGGAAACATTTAAAAACATAAAGCACGTTTGGTTGCACAAGGATATGTGCAACAAGAAGGCATTGAATATGATGAGGCTTTTTCTCCTGTATCAAGAATGGAAACAAAAAGGATATTTCTTTCCATTGCATCTCAGTTAAAGTTAATTGTTTATCAAATGGATGTTAAATCTGCTTTCTTAAATGGATATTTGAAGGAAGAAGTTTATGTTGACCAACCTAAGGGTTTCATTATTGAAGGTAAATCAGATAAGGTGTATAAGCTTAAGACGGAACTTTATGGTCTTAAGCAAGCCCCTAGAGCTTGGTACTCTAGAATTGATGACTATCTTCATGATCATGGTTTTGTTAAATGTTCTTTTGAGAGTATTGTCTACAAAATGGTTGTTGGATCAGATTTCATCATCCTTTTTTTATATGTAGATAATTTAATCTTCATTAACACCTCATTTCCACTTATGGAGGAATTTAAAAAGGCAATGGAATCAAAATTTGAAATGTCTGAGTTGGGAGAAATGGAATATTTCTTTGGGATGCAAATTCAACAAACAAATGAAGGTATATCTATTTGTCAAGATAAATATATTGAAGACATGTTGAAGAGGTTTATCATGCAAAATTGTAAACCTGTGAGCACTCCTCTTGTAGTTGGGAGTAAACTAATGAAAGATGATGAAAGTCCACTTTGTGATGCTACCCTTTATAGATCTCTGATTAGCAACCTTATGTATCAGAAATCCACTAGAATAGACATTATGTTTGATGTAAGTCTAGTTGCTAGGTTCATGCATCAACCTTACAAGTCCCATTCGCTAGCATCCAAAAGGATTCTCAAATATGTAAGTGGTACTAAAATTTATGGATTGTTTTATACCTTTGCTAATGATTCAAATGTTGTAGCATACACGGATGCAAATTTGAAGGAAACTTGGATGATTGAAAGAGTACCTCTGGATATGCTTTTCTCTTTGGAGGAAACCTTGCTTCTTAGAGCAGCAAAAATCAACCCATTATTGCACTATCTATAACTGAAGCAGAATATATTGATGCGGCATCAACAAGAACACAATCCATTTGGTTGTCAAGGTTGGTGGAATACTTGGGAATGAAGTATGTAAACCCATCAAATTTTACTGTGATAATCGAAGTACTATCTCCATGAAAAAGAATCCAGTTTTCCATAGCAGGAGCAAACATATTGACATTTAGCATCACTTCATTAGAGAGCTTGTCCAACCAGAATTTCTCCTTTTTGAATTTTGTAAATCTAAAGATTAGCTTGCAGACATCTTTACTTCCAAAGGATCGATTGGAGATACTCAGATCATAGTTGGGAATCCTCAAACTTGACATTAAGGGGGAGATTGAAGGAATTAATTCCTGAGTTTTCGGCATGTCTATGATAGTTGGAGATAATAAGTTGGGCCTCTTCTTCTAATAATCATTACTGCCATTTGGTGTTTTGGAATTTCCACATATCTCCTTCCAATCTCCACGTTTTCAATTGTATTCGCTGAATCGAATCCCACCAAACTATATTTATAGAGAATGTAATTTACTATTTACGGCAATGTGTTTTATTGAGTATTGTTAGTGATAACCTGTGTTACTTGTGCACTGTAACAAAGATTTTAATCTGTAATTTCTATGTGTGAAAACATAGTCACTTTTTTTACTATTTTGAATAAAAGGTTATGATAGTGATTCCTGAATATGATATCTGAGTTTTTTTTGTTTCTCATAGCTATAGATAACAATCACTTATCAATTTTTGTAAATTCAAATGGAGTTTATTTTTTGAATCTGTATTTTTTGGGCATGAATCCTTAGTGAGCACTTAAATCCTTTTACAAATTCTTCAGGTTAAATGCACCCCAATCTACACTCACTAACCAAAAAAATTCCCTAATCCACCATCTGAAGCTTCAATGCTAAAGCAAAATACATGCGCCATTAATGTTTGCCATTACATAGAGATTTCATGAACGACTCCATTAAATAATTAAATAAAGGTCAAATGCCAACTGGAACAACTGTCTAAATGAAGTTTAGTTAGACAATGAGTGACTGATCCCTCTCTCATAAATCAAGCCAAGGTTTCAGCCAAATTTTTGAGTTCAGTTTTGGGAAAGGAAAGAACATAGATCAAAGATCTAGGGGAGGACGACTACCACAGTTAATTTGAGTTAGCATGTAGTAAGAATTTCTTTCTATTTCTGGTTTTGACACACTACCTTGGGAAACTTGAACTTAATCTTCGATCAAAATATTTCCATCGATTAATCTTCGAAAAAAGATTTTCCACCGTAACATGGGGTAAACATGCACACAACTATAATTCGACATATTCACAATATCATATAACCAAAGTATCAAGTAAGACTTGTGCTATGGATAAAAAATCAAACTTTTACACCATGAAATGTTTATGGATTCTTTGTGTCTTTCACTAAACTGTAAATGTAAACAATCATTTAATCAAGTAATTCTGGAGAAGATGTGCAACTAAGTAAAACATGCATTTGACCGACATATCAAAGCACTATAGCCATAAATACAAACTTGGAAATTTACGAGGATGTTTCACCTTTTTATAGAGCTTCGAATTTGAACACTTTTCAAAAACACAGAGCTTGAGCTCTTGAACTCTCCACAAAAAATTTCTTCTTCTACTATGATTCTCTCTTCTCTATTTACAAATTTTCGTTAGTTACATATGTATAGACTAAAATTATTCTACCCACTTACATTAAATAATATAATAACTATATACCTAGAAACTTACCTTCAAAAATTAAATTCAATTGTTTTATATATGAGAGACGTGAACTCTTCATTCTGTCAAACTATCTGAGAGAAGATGAACTGCTACAGACTCTGATAGAGTCGGCTGAGATATGATATGAATCTGCCATTAATTAATATTTCCAACACCCCCCCTTAATTATGAGCAGGCGGGGATATTTAAACAAAATTTTACAAAATGTTTCAGAGCTTAAATTTGCTTTGTTCATGACAGAATTCACTATGCAGAACGTGTCATTCCAAGATAACTTCACAGATACTGGAATGTATCCCTTTCCAATGGTTTTGTAAATATGTATGCAAGCTGATCTTCATACCTGCAAAATTCTAAACAAATTTCTTTATTGTTCACCAATTCTCTTATGAAATGATACCTTGTGCCAATGTGTTTTGTTCTCTTATGAAACACATGGTTCTTTGACAATACAATGGTTGAATTATTGTCGCAGAAAATGGTTGTTGGTTCTTGTTGGTTCTGTGACGGGTCTTTTAGAATTCTACGCATCCAGACAACTTGACATGCAGTGCCTATAGCTGCAACATACTTTGCTTCTGTTGAAGGCGAAGTTACAATGGGTTGTTTCTTTGAAGCCCATAGTACAACACATGCACCAAAATGAACTGTGTACCCAGATGTGCTCTTCATGTCATCTGTGTTTCCTCTATTGTCACTGTCAGTGTATCCAACGGGTTTAAAACTTTCTAAGGTTGAATACATTATACCAAGATCCTTTGTTCCACTTACATACCTCATAATTCTTTCACCAACTTTACAATGAGATTCTTTTGGTGACTCCATGAATCTTGAGATCATACTTATTACTTAGTCCATACATGATGTCTGGTATTTTAGTAGTTAAATACATAAGGTTTCCAACCAACCTTTTAAACAACCTAAGATCTACAGTTGATCGATCATCATCCTTGCTCAATTGTAAACCTGATATTACTGGTGTTGGGGTTGTTTTGCAATTAGACATATTGAATCTTTTTAAAACTGCACTTGCATACTTTGACTGCGATATAAATATACCATTTTCAGATTATTAAACTTCAATGCCCAGAAGAAGAAAAAAATCATAAGCCCCAAATCAGTCATTTTAAATTCGCTTCCCATGACTGCTTTAAAACCATTTATGCAAAAATCACCACTAAATATCAAATCATCTACATACATGCAGATAATTAACATGTTACATTTCTCATTAACTTTGGTGTACATTGTCGCTTCACTTTCACTTCTATGAAATCCATTTTGGGTGAGATATGAATCAATGCGACTGTACCAAGCTCTAAGAGCTTGCTTAGAACCATAGAGTGCCTTTTTCATCCTGTACACTTTGTGCTCTTGACCTGGAACTTCATAGCCTTATGGATGTTACACATATACTTCCTCCTCCATGTAGCCATTCAAAAATGTTGATTTAACGTCCTTTTGAAAAATAGGCCATTTGTTTTGTGCAACAATGGCCAAAACTATTCTAAGTGTATCCATGTGTGCGACATGTGTAAAAGATTCATTGAAGTCTATGTAGGGCTGCTGTGTGAACCCTCTTGTGACCATTTTTACCTTGTGCTTCTACACATTCCTATAAGCATCTTGCTTGTTCTTGTAAATCCATTTGACGTTGATTACATCCTTAAATTTTGGTACATCTACAAGCTCCCATGTTTAATTATTCTCAATGCATTATATTTCTTCATCCATGGCTTGTGCCCATACTGCTTCATCGACAACTTCTTCAAAAGTTAGAGGATAATTTATTTGAGAAAATAACGCAAAAAGAGAGAATGAATTTGGTGTACCAGCTTCATATATTTTACGCAGATTTCTTGTCTTTATTGGATATGTCGATGTCGACCTCGATGAACTGCTTGATGGAGTCTGTTGTCCTCTTGGTGTGCTAGTCGGTGTAGCTTGAGTTGCAACTTATGTTGACGTTCCTTGTTTTGAACCATGTCACGGTGCTACAACATTTTGACTTTCATGTGGTGTTTGAACCACTTCCTCTGTCATGTCATCATGCTCGACATTCGACATAATATTGACATTCTTCTCAATGGTTCTGTCCCATGATTCATTCTCAACAAATTGAACATTACGACTGATGATTACTTTCCTTGTGACACAATCATACAACTTGTATGATTTTGTGTCTATAGAGTAACCAACAAAAATACATTTATGTCCCTTCTTATCTAGTTTCTTTCTCATCTCATCTGGAACATGAGCATATGCTACACAACTGAAAACTTTTAAACGAGAAACATTGTGATTCATACATGTCCATGCTTCTTGAGGGACTTTGTTCTTCACGCTTTTTGTCGAGCACTGGTTTGTAATATATACAGCAGTTGTTATTTTTGCATCCCAATATTCATTTGGAAAATGCTTGGTTGTCATCATGTTGTGCACCATCTCCATAATGGTTATATTCTTTCTTTCAGAGACACCATTCTGCTGAGGTGTATATCGTGCAGTGAATTTCTTGTGTATGGCATGGGTCTTGCAAAAATTTAGGAATTCATTTGATGTATATTCACTACCTTTGTGCATCCTTAATATTTTGATGGGGTGTCCACTCTGGTTCTCCATGAGTGCCTTGAACTACTGAAAACAACTAGATGCAATAGATTTTTTTTTAGGAAAGATACCAATGTTTTTCTTGTGAAGTCATCAATAAAAGTAAGAAAATAATTGTATCCACCCAAGGATGATGTCTATATTGTCTTACAAATATCAGAGTGCACAATCTCAAGTAGTTTGTGTGCTCTGTATGACTTTATGACTCTCTATGTTGCTTGCCAAAAATGCAGCCTTCACAAACTCTCTCTAGTTTGTTGATCAATGGTAATCCTTTCACCATATTCTTTGTGTGCAATAGCTTCATCCCACCAAAATTCAGATTGCTCAAATCTGAAATGCCATAAGCAAGACTCATCATGAAATTCTAATTGAAATGCTGCTTGAAAATAAACTATGTATTTTTCTTTCTTGACGTAATGCTTGTATGCTTCTTTGCTTTCTTCCTTGAATGCAGCTCCTATATTTTTCTTTCCTTTCATGAAATATGGAATTATCCTCAAAGGAAACAAGTGGTTGCTTGTCATTGGTACTTTTTATATCAATTGCTTTCTTGGACGCTTTTCTTTCATCACACAGTGATTATCTTCCATGTAGACCCTGTAACCTTTCTATATCAGTTGTCCAATGCTCAATAAATTGTGTTTCAGTCCTTTGACATAATAAACATCACGCATGTTCTTTTGCTCCCCCTGTTTTGTTATAATACCAACAATATATTTTCCCAAAACAGTGACTTGGACATTATTTCCAAGTGTGATATCAATTTGAACTTATTTATCTAGACTATAAAACAAACTTAAATTACCAGTTATATGATTACTACAACCTAAATCTAAATAGTATATGTCACGTGGAATTTCTTGGACAACATTGCATTCAAGTGGGGATGCACATACCAACAACAGTGTGCTCAATGAAGTGCTGGTGTTGGTCAACTAATTTTGGCTTTGATTCCTTGGCCATATTGTTTCGTCTTTCATTCATATGCATAATGACCAAATTTCTTGCAATAATGACATTGAATTTTTTATTTATCAAACCTGTGACCACTTGCCTGACTAGGGTTATGATTTTGTCCTCTACCCACGACATTCATTGGACTGTTGTTGTGTCCTCCTCTAGAAAAAATTCTTCCTCTACCTCTACAATTATATCTCCCCTGACTCTTCCACAAATTATGGATGATTGTGATGCAAATGCACCTTCCAATGATGTATTTGATATACTGATTCTATGAATCATGATTAATGAGTGAGGCTTGTAACTCATCAATGGTAAGCTACGACATGTTTTTGTTTTTTTCCAAGGTCACGAACAAGGATTCAAACTTATAGTAGCGAAGGATTATAAGAAAGTTTTCAACAACCCTTCTATATTCTATATTATCTCCGTGATATTTCAGTTGATTTATCATACCAACAACTTGAGCATAGAATGAGTCCACTTACTCTGTGTCTTTCATTGACAGACATTCAAAACCTCTTCTAAGAATCTGCAACTTAGAATTATTTACCTTGTCCAAGCCTTGATAGGCGGTTTTCAATGTATCCCATTCCTTCTTAGTGGTATTTGTTGTTGCTACTCTTTGTAGTATGCTTTCATGTATGGCTTGGTGTATGTAGAACAGAGCCTTTCTATCTTTCTTCCAATGTTCCCTCAGGGCATCCTTTTCAGCTTGCGTGAGATTATTATATGTCGCTTGATCTATTGGTTTTGTATAGCCATTTTGGACTATCTCCCATACATTTTGTCCTCTGAACAAAGCCTTCATTGTTAGAAACCAATATTCATAATTCTTCCCTATGAATATTGGAGTTTGAAAACTCGACATGTGTAAACCAAAAGTGGAAGCCATATTTTTACTTTTACTTAGATAAATATGTTTTTAAGACAAGGTTTATTTCCTAAGCCTGCTCTGATACAAGATCTTAGGGAGGAGGGTTGCGATGGTTAACTTGAGTTACCGTGCAGTAGTATTTTTTTTTGTCGGGTTTCGACAAACTACCTTGGGAAACTCGACCTCCTTTTTTTTACTCGATGGGTCAATATTCGACCAAAATATTTGGACAAATTACTTTGACCGGTTAAACTAATTTTAGTTAGGTTAATCTATGACCAAGATACTCGGATGGGTTAAACTACGGGTTAATATTCAACCAAAATACTTTGACAATAATTTACTACGATGGAAAAGTCTGACACATACCACTTTTCGTAGATACTTTTTACGGACTTTTGACTCGACACTTTTTTACCTCGACAGAGACCCACTTGACTTCGACCATCTTTTACCTCGATGGGATTTACCCTTGACACACTTTTGGTTGCGACCAACTTCCACTTCGACGTGATCACTTTTAGTCGAACTTTATAAAAATAAAAAATATTTATTAGTCTAAAGGCTTATAAAATGAAAAACACTTTTCACCGACTGGTAACATGGGGTAAACCTAGACACAAATATAATTCGATAGACTCACAATATCATCTAACCAAAGTATTAAGTAAGACTTTTGTCGACCACTATAAAAATTCAAACTTTTACACAATGAAATGTTCATGGATTCTTTGTCTTTCACTCAACGTTAAATGCAAATAGTCATTTACTCAAGTAATTCTGGGGAAGATGTGTGGCTAAGTAAAACATGCATTCAACCATAAACTATTAGGTGCAAATACAGACTTGGAAATTTACAAGGATGTTTCACCTTTTTACAGAGCTTTGACTCTCAACACTTTTCAAAAACATAGAGCTTGAGCTCTTGAACTCTCCATGGAGTTTTTATTCTTCTATTACGCTTATGTCTTATCGATTTACAAATCTTCTTGAGTTACATATATATAGACTACAACTTTTATACTAACTTACATTAAAGATTGTAACAACTATCTACCTAGAAACTTATCTTCAGAAATTAAATTTGAGTGCTTTATATATGAGAGACGTGAACTCTTCATTCTGTCAGACTATCTAACAGCAGTTGAACTACTACAAACTCTCACAAAGTTGGTTGAGATCTGATACATATCTTCGATTATTTAATATTTCCAACATTTTTGTCTACAAACACAGAGAGATCGTAGCCCAAAGAAATCATTAAAGAAAAACATTCTCATGGACTGAAGAAAAATTGATGAAGCCAATCCCCCTCCACAAATATGTTTTCACCTAATTTAACCGCAGGTATCACCGTCTAAAAATACAATATATTATTGCAGGTTTACACATGGTTTTTAATTGCTAGAAATGGAATATTACATACATGTGTTCCAAGGTATTTAATGAACAAAAGTGACCTTCATTCACGTTGTTGAGGAACCGATCTAACTGAGTTAGATCAGTAAAACAAGTAAAGGTGATTCCAAGTTGTCATATTACATTACAAATCACAGGTTCTAACTTGTTCAACTCTAGCATTTAGGTACTAGCTCTAGCTCCGCTTGTGTACATGTGAAAATTTCCCTGGCCTATTAAAAAAAAAAATCTAAGGAAGGAGAGAAAGGAGAGTTTTAAATATGGTTCTTTCCCTTCGAGTGTAGGGGTGAGATTACTCTTACAGTAATATCACTCCTTCCTCCTTTCCAAGGAAAAACATCATGATCCCTTTTCTAAATAAAATGTAGAGTTATTACTACCTCCCACCTCGGTATCCTACCTCCACCCTCCAAAAACTTCATATAAAAGGTAAAATTGAACCGAACCCTAACCGTCTGTTCTCGAAAAACTTCAATTTCTTTTAAAATGTATTTATTATCCAAGGAGTGTGCTTGATCTATTGGTTTTGTATAGCCATTTTGGACTATTTCCCATACATTTTGTCCTCTGAACAAAGCCTTCATAGTTAGAAACCAATATTCATAATTCTTCCCTATGAAGATTGGAGTTTGCAAACTCGACATGTGTAAACCAAAAGTGGACGCCATATTTTTACTTTTACTTAGATAAATATGTTTTTAAGACAAGGTTTCTTTCCTAAGCCTGCTCTGATACGAGATCTTAGGGAGGATGGTTGCGATGGTTAACTTGAGTTACCGTGCAGTAGTATTTTTTTTTGTCGGGTTTCGACAAACTACCTTGGGAAACTCGACCTCCTTTTTTTTACTCGATGGGTCAATATTCGACCAAAATATTTGGACAAATTACTTTGACCGGTTAAACTAATTTTAGTTAGGTTAATCTATGACCAAGATACTCGGATGGGTTAAACTACGGGTTAATATTCAACCAAAATACTTTGACAATAATTTACTACGATGGAAAAGTCTGACACATACCACTTTTCGTAGATACTTTTTACGGACTTTTGACTCAACACTTTTTTACCTCGACAGAGACCCACTTGACTTCGACCATCTTTTACCTCGATGGGATTTACCCTTGACACACTTTTGGTTGCGACCAACTTCCACTTCGACGTGATCACTTTTAGTCGAACTTTATAAAAATAAAAAATATTTATTAGTCTAAAGGCTTATAAAATGAAAAACACTTTTCACCGACTGGTAACATGGGGTAAACCTAGACACAAATATAATTCGATAGACTCACAATATCATCTAACCAAAGTATTAAGTAAGACTTTTGTCGACCACTATAAAAATTCAAACTTTTACACAATGAAATGTTCATGGATTCTTTGTCTTTCACTCAACGTTAAATGCAAATAGTCATTTACTCAAGTAATTCTGGGGAAGATGTGTGGCTAAGTAAAACATGCATTCAACCATAAACTATTAGGTGCAAATACAAACTTGGAAATTTACAAGGATGTTTCACCTTTTTACAGAGCTTTGACTCTCAACACTTTTCAAAAACATAGAGCTTGAGCTGTTGAAATCTCCATGGAGTTTTTATTCTTCTATTACGCTTATGTCTTATCGATTTACAAATCTTCTTGAGTTACATATATATAGACTACAACTTTTATACTAACTTACATTAAAGATTGTAACAACTATCTACCTAGAAACTTATCTTCAGAAATTAAATTTGAGTGCTTTATATATGAGAGACGTGAACTCTTCATTCTGTCAGACTATCTAACAGCAGTTGAACTACTACAAACTCTCACAAAGTTGGTTGAGATCTGATACATATCTTCGATTATTTAATATTTCCAACATTTTTGTCTACAAACACAGAGAGATCGTAGCCCAAAGAAATCATTAAAGAAAAAAATTCTCATGGACTGAAGAAAAATTGATGAAGCCAATCCCCCTCCACAAAGATGTTTTCACCTAATTTAACCACAGGTATCATCGTCTAAAAATGCAATATATTATTGCAGGTTTACACATGGTTTTTAATTGCCAGAAATGGAATATTACATACATGTGTTCCAAGGTATTTAATGAACAAAAGTGACCTTCATTCACGTTGTTGAGGAACCGATCTAACTGAGTTAGATCAGTAAAACAAGTAAAAGTGATTCCAAGTCGTCAGATTACATTACAAATCACAGGTTCTAACTTGTTCAACTCTAGCATTTAGGTTCTAGCTCTAGCTCCGCTTGTGTACATGTGAAAATTTCCCTGGCCTATTAAAAAAAAAATCTAAGGAAGGAGAGAAAGGAGAGCTTTAAATATGGTTCTTTCCCTTCGAGTGTGGGGGTGAGATTACTCTTACAGTAATATCACTCCTTCCTCCTTTCCAAGGAAAAACATCGTGATCCCTTTTCTAAATAAAATGTAGAGTTATTACTACCTCCCACCTCGGTATCCTACCTCCACCCTCCAAAAACTTCATATAAAAGGTAAAATTGAACCGAACCCTAACCGTCTGTTCTCGAAAAACTTCAATTTCTTTTAAAATGTATTTATTATCCAAGGAGTGTGCTTTCTTCTTATAGGTTTAGCATATAAAATAATTTCTTTTGCACCTTTTCAATATGCAATTTTTTATAAATATTTGATGAATGTATATATGATAGTGTTTAGTAAATAACTTATTATTTTATGAAATTTTGGTGGGATTGTTGAAGTGGTCGAGTGTTGTATGTTGTGAGCAGAAGGTCTCAGAAGGTGGCGGAGTAATGTGAAACTCTATAAATGACGAACTATGGGTTTAACTTTCCAAATTGGTTCAAATTCATCGGGATTGTGGGGGGTGTCAACCTCATCGGTACCAAATTATGACAAGGTCTACAATGGTTCCCACACCCATGGGGGTAACATGTTATCCACAAAGATGATGTTGATGGCACATCAGTACTAGGAGTGAATATCACCCTATGGCTATCAACAAGAGTACTGGTAAATACAATGTAATCAAAGGGGATATGTTTCCTATATGTCAGTTTCATGATGATACATGTGATAAGAATCATGCACTATTGTGAATGGGTTTGAAAAATATTCATGTTTGGGTTGAAATCCTGCACACATGATGCAAATACCCAAGTGTAGTAGAGGATATGACACAAATAACCAAGTGAATGAATATGGATAAGCAAAAGGGATTATAGATAAGGTGAAATGATGATAAAATGATGCTAAATCCAATGCCTATCAAGCGCCATTACGACAAGCTCGTGGAGCAAGTGGAAGATGATCTAGTAGCTATGCAAACACTGCGTGATGCACCAAAGCTCCTAAAGTTTTTCAAGTGCCCCTTTCTTCAATAAAAAAATTACCTACTACATGAGATTATCCAGATGTGGGATCTAGACATGTTGGTGTTTCGTGTAGGTGGTAAGGACCTAAGCATTATTGCTTAAGATATCTATTTCCTCACTATTTTATATGGTCGTGGGATACATAAGATGACCAAAATCGTTGTGGGAGGGGAACACACAATCAAGGGTCTTATGGACCAATATTGTAGTGGTGACGAGGGTGTAGTGAGCTTGAGGCAAATTCTGGTAAGCCACCTTATGATTCTACCTATTTGAGCGGTAGAAACCACAATGTTTAGGGTGTTGGGGGTATATCTTCCCCTCATAGGATCACGAGTGTGCAGTTAATTTTGGTGGAGCAGGTGATAGCGAGTCACTAGGTGTCTTGGGGCCTAATGTTTCTCTAGAAGTTGATGGAGCAGCTAATGGAGGTGTGGGGAGGCCACAGACAGACTACATTTCGGCATGGGAGAATTCTATGCTCCTATTTCTTGAGTGTATCCTTCTTTGAGGCCACAGGTTGTGGTACCGTCAAGGGGGGCGTAAGATATCCAAATGATGCATTAGGTAGGTGATGATGTAGGCTGGTGGTGGTGAGGTCGGACATGTATTCATGCATCACATTTTGGATGTGTAGCGGCATCGGATAGGTCCAATGGAGCAGTATCCATGGAGTTGCATGGATTACACTAGGGATCTAGAGTTTCCCCCACCAACCCATGGTTGGGATGCCACAAGTATGCTTATGTTGTGTTATTACACTTGTTTATGTACATGTTATTATTATGTACATAGTTTTGATGTATATTTGGTACCGATTGTGGTATCTTATATCTGATGTAAATGTTGGGACATTTTGACCTCCCTAAGGGGCACATCATTGTCAACAATGTGAGGAGGGAGTAGGGTCGGCAAGAGATGCTGGATAAATAGGTGAAGAGGCCAAAGTTGAAGGTGGGGTTGCTCCCACTAAGGGCTTATCTCTGGGAGATAGATTCGTTGTTATCTTAGCTAACCTAAAGATGCGGTTAGAGGCCCTAGTAGTGGGTGTTGATAACCAAGGGATGAAATATCTGGAGGATGATGAGTTTCCCATACTTTGCATCTACCAATATATTTATGCTTTGATTGGCCTCAGATAACGCAAATAGTGCTCATACATTGATATTTGGTATGGAGGGGCAGGGTGGACATGGTCCCCATGTTGGGTAGGGACCACCTGCAATACCAGGAGCAGCTTGAGGACCTGACCTAGGAGTTGAAGGGATGGATTTTAGGGAGGTCATGCAGCCTCTAGATATTTTGGAACCACGTGATCCATTTGCTGGAGGAGCACCCTAAGTGTATGGCACTCTTTATTTTGCATTGATATAGGAATAAGAGCCCCATTTTGTATATGAGATTGATGGAGCCTATGTGAG
>LPNX010905989.1:153483-188855 GCA_001517045.1 Pseudotsuga menziesii | reverse complement strand
ATATATATATATATATATATATGCACACCATTTTGGCCACATGTTCCATGTTTCTCATGTATGTTTGATGTATCTATGTGCTAGATGTATATGTGTTGATGTTTACTATGTACAGTTTTAGGTACATACACATGATTTGTATGATGGTAAAAACATATACGTGTATATGCTTTGTTTGTTTATGCAGGTTTAGGTAGACACTTGATGTATTAAGTGTCAGTTCAACACTTCATTGGAGACCTAATTGATGAATGAATTGGTGTTCCTTGAAACATGCGTGAAAGTAATGGTTTAAAGCTATCTTATGAGAAGGATGACTCACAAGAACTTGCGGAAGAGGAGTAGACTGAGGACATAGAACACATTGTTTAGATGGGATAAAACTAGTTGGGAATCTAAGTGCACATGTAAATGGACTATGTCAAGAATCGATGGATTGCGTCGGTTAAGAGACCAATAACATTGATGTATTATGCTTGGTTGTTGGAAATTTCTCCCAATAAAACTCTACTTATGTTCTATAAGGTTCGGTTCAGGGAATAAATGGACCAAGAATCTTATGCTAGATTCTTTTACCATTGAATTGCACCATCTACGAAGCCGATGTTGTTGTCAGCTTGGTTAGTCACATGCATTGCAAATAGAGGATAGTTTGAGTTTTCTACCGGTGGGATTAAAAACATAGTATGCAATATTGTTCTTTTGAAACTGTAAATAGAGAACATGGTTTGATTCTTGCACTGGTAGGGCCCTACTTGTGTTGGGATTACGAGTCATATATAGGTTGGTAGTGGACTTGGATGTATGGAAATGCACCCACAGCAAGTATAGGGAGCCCCTTGGTGACTAACTATGTAATGGATGTGTCATATCTTGGTCATCATCGAAGGATGCGGAATCGTCACTGGTGAGTAAGCTAACCACGGAAGATACACTCTCAATGGCATCTGCTAAGGGGGGAACAACTTTCTCAATGGGTGACGCTTGTGGGGACACCATGGGATAGATAATTTGATCCAAGATATGCATATTCTCGAGGTGGAATTCTTGTTTAGAGTGTAATATGGGACACTAAAATGAATAATGGGAAGTATCACCACATGATCAACATGGGCGTGATGGATTGGAATGTATAGGCTTGTGTACCTAAGTGGTTGGAAGATTGTGGTTGGGTTTGATTGTACTACACTGGCTAGGGATCATATGGGTATGTTTCCCACAGGATGTACATCCATCCATATATTCTTCTATTTTTATATGTATCAGTTGTGGCGCAGGTGTCTCAATGGTAGTTTTTACTAAGATGTTTGTTGCAAGGGTAGCCACAATCAATGTTGCCATCGATGTAGTAACAACATTGATAGAAGCGATTTTATTTTGTTTAGGTGGAGTAATCTTAGAAAAAGAATGGGTGAGAGCATGCATGATTGGTGCGCATTGATTGGACTTAGCGTTCTAGTTGGGTGGGGAAAAGGTTGATGTGTTCCCTATTATAGATTGGGATGCATAGGTCACACTAACAGGGGTATTAAGAAATTTTTGGAGCTCTAGCAAGGTGGGGCACAGGTTGGTCACATGACCTTGCTGACTACAAAGAGTGCATGGTGGGGTGACTCGCATAGTAGGTGTATCAGTGATGATGGGAGATTTCAACCTTTGTTGTCTTACGCCCCTTAATTTAGGCTTAACAACCCCCGATGATGGTTCAACAAGGTGGTTGGTTATAATGGGGGATTTTAACTTGGGTTGATTGATGCTGACAGTAGTAGGTTTAGCAATGACAAGTGGTGGCTTGGTCGTGGGTGCGTTTGGCTTGTCGTGCAGTCATAATGGCATGACGAGACGTATTGGCATTAACCTCTGTGTACTTCAGGTTTTGAGGCCATATCTAGGTAAGTTGGAATAAGGTATCACACAAGAATTCCCAAAGTGAGCCCAGGGATAGTTAGCTGATCCAAAATCGATGTCCTTTGCACTCATGTAGGGGGTATAAAAATGGGATTTGAAAGATGGGTGGAACTGATGGACTTAATGTATGTTCAATGTCCTGACTCATCGAAGGTGTCAAATTTGATTCCTATACAGTGGGATACTCATTTTCAAAGGTGAAAATGGTTTAAATGAGTTCATTTGTAGAGGTATGGATTTTAGGAGAAGGACTTGAATATGCCCCTAGGAGGTCATAATTTGTGTAGACACTTGGGAAAATATCAACATAAGGTGGTTGAGTCACCTCTTCTACTATGAGTAGGATTTTTTCATGGTTGGTGTTGGTATGAGGGTCATAGTAGTTGAGTTGTTCGAGGGTAAATATATCCTCGTTAAAGGGAAACTTCATGATGCGAATGACCGAAGAGGAAACTGCCTTCATAGCGTACATGTAAATACGACCCAAAAGGATATTGTAGTCAAGTTGTGCATCAACAACTTCAATATCGATCATTACCCTTTTTTTCCCTAGCTCGATGGGTACATTTTGGTAAAATCCTCATGGTTGGGATAGTATCCCATCATCTGTATGAAGGGTGATAGATGAGGGGGCTAATTCAGGTGAGCCCTATCTTTTCCAAACATTTGAGTACATGACGCAAGTGGATTTCCCTTCTTCGATGATGCACCGATGAATCATAATATTTTAATGGTGAATGGGGCTTGGAATGTGATTGATGAGGGTACTCATGGTTCGCCTTTGTAGAGGTTGAAATTCATGAGGCGCAAGTTGGAAGGATCGATAGTGTTGAGTACATTTACTAGTTACTTATGTTGGGTTGGACATGATTGGAGTACTTCTAATATGGTTATGGTGATTGGAGATTGATCGAAGTCATCCACAATGTTCTATTTGTGAGCGTCTTTCATGAGGGAGTTATGGGGGGTATTCCTAAGTGGCGCCTTTGGAATCCTTAGGATTTTCTTCGTGCTTAGGTGAAAATTTTACAAAGGGGATACCGAAGGAGTAGGTATTTCTTCTCCTTAAGGAGGTTAGAGACCACCATAACCTTTATCTCAAGCCTATATTTTGAGATCAATCATGTTCATGTAGATGTTTTGGTAGGAACTATTGTTTTGGGGGTGTGGCTCCTGTTTCTAGGTAACCACTCCTTGATTGGAAAAAGGTTTTTGTAATCCAACTTGCTAGGGTTTTGGTGCATTAGGATACTTAGGGGGGTTTGTTGTTTTCTTTTTCTTCACTTCCACCAACTATTTCTAATCAGGGATAAGAGGAAAATGGTGAGTATAGAGACCATACTCTCTATAGATCAAGCAAGGATAATTGTTCCTTTGGTTAGCATTTTTCCCTTGTTTTAGGGGGTTGTTATTCCCCGCATCTTGGTTACCTAGTCGATTCTAGTTCTTTTGGGGAGGGGATCTCACCCTTTCCTCCGTTGTTTCTTTTTCTTGTTCTTACCTTTATTCCTCCCCTGATTCTAATGGTTTCGGGGATTAGAAATGTTCAATTGCTCAAATTGTTGAGTTTTTTGTTGGAAAGAAGGTTGGACTAAATTAACCCCCATATGAGACATGGACACCAAACTAGAAGGACATAGTAATGAGAAGTAAGTGTTGTATCCCGATGGTGGGATATATGATTTTTGTGATCCATATGATGTGGATGTAGGAGTAGGCTGCACCATTTGTTGGAGGTACCGTTGGTGCTTATATTGTATTAGGGTAAGTAGGACTGTAGGTTCCATATTATAGTTGTCTAAATGGAGGATCTAGGATAGTAGTAAAAGGTGTTGACACAGTGGGGATGGGCGTATATTGTATCATCATAGGGTATGGAATAAGATTCGGTAGTGGGGGATATTTTCCTATTGGGAAACGGACCCAGTAATCCTATCTACTAAATGTGATGTCCCTACATGGGGGAGATCCAAATAACGATGTTGAAGTGCATTGGGAAGGTTGTTCTATAGGAACCCAGATTATGCATAGATAATATCAAAGTGTAGGGCCTTAAAGATGTCCTCTTCCTTAGTTTATAGCAAGGAGGTTGCCACATATTTTTCTATGGTGGTTTAGAGATATTTGATCAACCAATCTAGTAGGAATTGAGGTTTAATATCTATTTTGCACAAATTACGATAACTACACCACTCATGGATTTGGTCCTCTATGTGGGTAGAAGTGTTCAACTGAAATTTCATGAGAATTTTGAGACCGAGGTCATGGCGTATTTCTAACTAAAAGTAGGTGATAAATGTGGCTTCCATTGTCCCAAAAGTGGCATGGGAAGATCTTGATAGGTTCACGTACCATTTCACAATTATACTAGTGAAAGTTATTTGAAAGAGGAAAATCCAAATAAAATCCTCCAATATGTTGTTATCAACACCATGGGTGCAAAGACATGACATGGTTGGATGTATCATATCCTTGTTTCCCTTCAAAATTAGGGATTTATGAGGGGATCTTGTTATGCATAGCAACCCATGATACATCATGATATATAGGGTCATTAATCAACTTCACTAAATCAAGNGGGGGTGATGGGGTGTATGGGGTGGTGATATCTGTCTTCAATGTGAAGAAGAGGATTTTGTGTGGCCTCCTTCTGAAGAGGGAAAAGAAGGGGGGGTATTTCCTCTCCGGGGTGGAAATAATGGGGTGTCTCTTCCATAAGAGGATGAAATGTAAGGATCTAAATTCTATTTGAGAGGATAAAATGAGTCAAGAAATAAGAGGCCTCACCTAGAGGATTTAATCAATTTTCACTAGGAGCGACCCCAAAGAGAGTATCTCCCTCGTGAACCATGGGGAGAGAGGGTAAAAACACCCCTCGAGAGAGGGGAGAGACCTTGTAGTCAATAGGACTGCCTTGCGGGATTGTGTTCCTCTATGGTGGAAATCTAGTAGAACAAGTGAGAGTGATGTTGGGAATAAACACAATTGAAAAAATTCAAAAATATGTAAACCACAAGAGATGCACAATGGTGCAAGAGTGAGTTATATGTGCAATGATGGTTTAGTGCAAAATGTTCCACATGTAGGTTCATTTTAATTACGAGTTAGGTGAACTTATATTTAGAAAGAAAATAAGTATAAATTCCCTAAAGACCTAATGTCCTTCCTCTCAAATGTAATTGGTCCTTCCAAAAGCACAATTGTTGGTGAGAATGGGATCCACACAATGATTGACTCAGTGAAGGTAACAAATAGCTAGTTATATTAGTGAAGGGGATATGTTCCAAAAGGACTGGAAACACTTCTAGATGGAAATATGACTTCAGGAGTCAATGGCACTCATCATTTCTCCTTGGTGGTATCCTAAGTTTGGAAAATTAGACACCCACATCAAGTGTACATAAGTGGTTATGCCTGGGTGGTACAGTGTTATTCCCCTGCAAGAAGTTGAGGGACTCATAGGGTCGAGCAGGGAAGCTATGCCTCAACTTTCACATATACTTTCCCAAGATGTGAAAGGTATGACCTGACCTAAAAACACTAGTAGGGTTTGTTAAGGTCCAAAGAAAGCCAAAAATAAAAAACTAAATGGAAAAAAATACTTGCAAACATGAGAGTAGTTACTTGGAAGTCACAAAAGTAAAATCCAATTGTCTAATAGGAAGAAATTAGAAGTTATTTCCTAGGTCACTCCACACACTCCCATCACTCAACGGTGAAAATGACATGTGGCAAGTGGGATGCCCCTATTTTGTAGGAACTTTTGGATCCTTTTCCTCTTTTAACAATTGTAGAGCCATAATGCATCCTTTTTTTGCATCGTTCACCCCACCGTAATCAAAATTTCATGTTCATTTTTTTATGGGGACCATTTCTAATGATTGCTCAACTTTTTTTGAGCCATTTTAGGCTTGCCTCAATTTGTGTGATATCATGTAAGCAACCTCGTATGTGTGTGTGTGTGTTATATTCATATTACATATGCACATTTATGCCCAGGTAACATTCTTTTGTGTACAGATGCAAGTTATGGCTATAATCCTCCCTTTTAGTGACATCCATATCTCCAGGTATAACGCCTAATTGAAATTTAGGATATCCCCTCCCCCATTGTAATTGATGCATTGTCCCAGTTTCCCATTTATGTACATAGGATCCTCCTTTTCTCGAGTAAGTGGCTCAACCCAGCCAGTACCTTTGCATTTTCCCTTACTCGGCAGTAGAGCCTACCTTACATAGGTGATTATTTTAATACCTTCTACATTTGGTTCCCATGTTGTTCATATCCTCATAGAATCAAGAGTTTGTACCATTTGACATCTAGAAATGGAGCCACATGAAATCCTTCACATTATCACTCATTGGCCACCCCCTATAGATGAACTCATGGTATGGAGTTTCATTTAATCTCTTTTCTAACTCCTTAAAAAATGAAAAGATCATCGAGAAAACATGCTTCCTTTCATGCTCATTAAAGGATTCAAAAGGGAATCCATTTATTATGTGTTTTAACCCTTTCTCGAACCGAGTGAAATAATTACGAAAAAGGAATAGTTTATTCCCTTTTGGATATAAGAGTTCTCCCTGGTATACTTTTATGCTTTTTAAAAATACCACTTATGGACTTTTCTTCTTGTTTTCAAACTCTCTAAAATTGAAAACACTGACAAGCATTGATTATCTCGGGATCGATAAATCCACAGAATAATACCATATCAAGCACACTTCTATCCATTTTTTGAGCTCATTAAACCATGAATAAGGACCAAACAATTCTTCAAATCACCCTTATAGATCACATATAGTCCCTTATTATGGAAGCATTCCTAGTTTCTTTTATTCAAAGTATTCTACGATGAGTCACCCTTGAAGTCATTTTTCCCATAATCAATATTTCCTCCTTTGAGGATATCACATCGTAGTCACATCCAATGTAGTTATCCCCATCCAGTCACCCCAGTTATTTTCCCCTCCCCCAAGGTCACTTTCATATGTTTCTAGGTCATCCATGTCACCATACTCTAAAAAAAGGAAGTTTGAGTCCCATTACTCATTTTCCCTAGTATCCACCTACAGTGTGTCAGATTTGTCTCTGGGTCCATTCACTATATGGTGGTATCCCTCACATTCCTATCAAGGCTCCATCATTTCCTTGTTAGTTGTAGGTCTCTCGCTATCGACATCAACACATCTATTCCAAAGGATAGGCATAGAGGTCCATCTACCTTGGCCTCATCATCATTGTTGATGAGTTCCTATGAACCACCTGAGGGGAGTCCCTAGTACCCCTTAGAATTGTTGTTTCTCATGTTCTTATCATCAGCTACATCATCGCAATGTTGAGAATCATACAGAGTATTAGTTCTTTCATGATTTGGTCAAATATCCTAGATTTCCTTTGACTCTAACACATTGGTGAGTCTTTTTTTAACCCTTTTAGTATTATGTTCCTTCAAATATTAGGGTCAGATTGGTGAGATTGTTTAGAAGCCATCTAGTTCCAATATTCCTACTACAAGCAGTTCTAGATGCAATGCATTATGCCTCCAAAATTTAGACTCTTGTTTTTTTGAGTCCTTACAGTTGTTGGACCCCTTCTGATCCAGCAGAGAATCTGTTATTTTGATATTACATTCATGATGATTGTTTTTGTTTCTAGTCTCATTTCTTCATATCATCCATGGTTGAACAATGATTACAATCCCTCTTGGACAACTATGATGTACAAAAAAATTATCCAGGTATTGCTCAGGTTCCCTTTGGGCCTAATTCTTATTTGCATATATTGAAACATTGATATGAGCATGGGTATTCCCACCTCATATATATATTTGATATTATATGTAACTCATCCATTTTTAGTGGCGTATCTACAAATTCATACATTGTATCCCTAACAAAGAGTTTGTTCGACCCTCCAATACAATATCCATTCTCCATACCACCGCCACACTTATTATCCTAGAAATTAAAGATCCTATGATGTATACCACCATACGATGAGATCATTCCCTCACACATTAGGGAGCAATTTGTTAAAACTACAAAGTTGCACACCTTACTCATCCCTAGACACACCATGACTACATCAACCCACTTTCAATTTCCACCCTTTAAACCTTCACTTTCCCCAAAATCCTAATGTTTGAGACCAAAGTGGCCCATAATTATTATTTCTATATATTTCCCTTTCCATAAAATAAGGAAATGTGGCATATTCCCCCCATAAAGAAGGAAAATTCCCCTATTTTTTTAAAAAGAAAATTTTAAAATGGGAAAAAAACATTCAAAAAGTAAAAAAGGAGTGGGAAAACACTAAATGCCACCCAATACCACAGATAAATACTAAGGTCTACCTAATACCACAGGATAATGCCTAGGGAAATTTTTCATATATATTAATGATGAAGGTCCCTCCATTTACATACACTTTCTCCATACATTTTCTTACCATCAATCTACAAAAATTTCTACCAAAACCCTTGAATCCCCTTTTGTGCCTTATTGTTTCACCTCTTGTGGAGATTTCCATACCCTGTGATGTGTGGTTGGATATCACTAGACTACTTGGAGACCAAGGACCTTATACTTCAAATGAATGCAAGGGACCATACTAGCATTATTTCAAGGTATTCTTCGGCTTTATTGTAAAACCCCATTTTTATATAACAAAAAGAAAAATTATTCTTTCTCTTACCCTCTGTTTGCGAAAGAATGCAAAAATATTAGCTTAGATTTATTTTCCATGCACATACTTCACATATTTTAGATTCTGTTTTACTTTTAGTTATTGGGTTTTATTTAATAGTTGTCTTTTCCATTTGAACTACTAGTGAGATTTCCCTAAGTCTTAGTAGGCGATTTTAGCACAAGCTAGTGTGAAAACACTAGCTAAAATGTTGAGAAGACAAGTTCAAATTTGTGTTGGTGAGGGTTATTCATAAGGCTTTAATGTGTGGTTGGTGGTTTAGATCTCATCATTTTGACAGTCGCACAGATATTGAAGGTAAATCCGCAAAGTTCTAGCACGCGCACAAAACTGGTAGTATGTGCAGTATTGATTTGGCTATGGCATGTATGGTTTACGAATGGTCAACATTATATGAAAGCTATTTTTATTGGTTGATGAAAGCACACCTTAATATATGGTTGGCCTTGCAGCCTTATATTTTTATTCTTCTTTGGCATTTTTGGACTCATGTTACTTCTTATATCTTGATGAGGATGTCTTCAGTGAGTTGCATGCTATATGTTGACGATTTCTTACCGTGTGAATTGCAAAATTGTTGCATGTGTGCGATATCCGAGAGTTAACAATACCTCTTTTATAAATTTTGTTGTTGTAATTTCTCTTTTATTTTCATATACTTCTCATCTTCATAAGAGAGTCGACGCCTCAAATCTGATTGGCACATGCATTTTCTTGTTGAGTGCATCATGGATTTTATTTTCTTACCCCTTTATGTGTTTGATATTAAAATCAAAATCACATAAAAATTACATCCATCTTACTTGCTTGGCATTTAATGTCAGTTGCTCAAATAAATATTTTATACCATAGTGGTATGTTCTAAGTTCGAATTTCCAACCCATTAAATAGTGCCTCCACATTTTCAATGTGTGGACTATGGAAGCAAGTCCAAAACATGGGTAGCATAATTATTTTCATGATCTTTCAACTTTCTTAACTCATAACATACCACATTATTTTACTGGATAAGAACTCCTCCAATCCATTATTTGCATGCATGAGTACGCACCATGAAACCATTTTATGGGTTTGCAATTTCTAGAATTGGGGAACTTGTGAGAAGCTTCTTCAACATCTAGAGGCTTCCTTGACATTTTTGTGTCCATCCAAACTCCATTCCCTTATTTTGAAAAGAGGTAATAAGGTGTGTGATCATGGAGAATCTCTTAATGAATCTCCTATAATAACCAGCAAGACCCATAAAAGATCCCACATATGTCACATTTTTTTACACCAACATTCATAATAACTTCAATCTTTTCAGGGTCCATTGGTATTCCCTCTTTTAAAATAATGTAACCCAAATAATGAATTTCATGTTTATATAAAACACACTTAATTATATTTGCATATAAATTATGCTCCCTCGATACTTTCAAAACCATTCTCAAATGTTCTTCATGTTCATCTTCATTCTTAGAATAAATAAGAAAGTCATCTAGAAAAAAAACACAAATTTGTCCAAATATTTGTCTAAAACGTTGTTCATGAGATCCACGTGAATGTAGATGGTGAATTAGTGAGACCAAATGGAATCACTACAAAATCATAGTGTCCATATGTTGTTCTAAAGGTTGAGTTGCGGATTTCTTCTTCCATGTTTCTCACTTGATGGGAACCAGACCTCAAGTCAAACTTTGAAAATGTCTTTTCCCCTCTCATTTGATCAAATATATCATATTTCTAGGAAATGGGTACTTGTTATTTACTATATTTGTTCAACTACCTGTAATCAATACATAACATGAGTGTGTCATCTTTCCTCTTCACAAATAGCACGGACGCTCCCCATGGAGAAGCACTTGACCTGATATATTTATTTTCTAATATCTCTTGCAATTGCATGTTTAGCTCTAATAGTTATAGTATACATATGTAATGTGTCTTATAATATGCTTAATTGTGAAATCAATTCCCCTCTTTGGAGGAAGTCCTAACACCTCATTGGGAAAAATACCCATGAATTCTCAAATGACTCAATAATCCTTCAACTTTGGAACTTCATTTTCTATTATACCATGTACATGGATTACGTACAATTTCCATCATTTTCAAAAGAACTTCTTTAGTTTCAAGGCTGAAAATTTTTCTGATAGAAACAACCCTCAGAATTCCCTTTACTATCCTTGGGTTTCCTTAATCATTAATGCATTCAAAGGTCTTATTGTAGAAATCAATTTTCACTTTGTGCATTTTTAACCAGTCCATCCAATGAGAACATCATATCAAACAAGTGGAAAAACATTCAAATTTTCCCAATTGAAGAGCCATCCATTTCCATGGACATTTATCCACCATCTCTCTAATGTTCCTCTTGGTTCAAGTGGCTAGTTGAACCATCAACGATTTACTATGCTTTGCTTTTTTGAAAACACATTCTCAACAATTTTAGGAGTGATATAAATGTGAGTAGATCCAAGTTCAATCAAAATAGAAGTATATGTATTGTATATATTACCTTCAACCTCAATCACAGTTGATTGTTTCTCTACTTCATAGTCCTCTAGTTCTGGAGAGGTTTTAGGGACCATATTTTCCACTTAACCCAAAATTTCGGCCTCTTGGATGTGATGAACGTGTTTGGCACTCCCATTCTGATGTGGACAATTTATAAGCATATGGTCCTCTCCACATCCCAAACACTAAAGTGGATCTCTCGAATCTCTTGGCTTTTCTCCCATAATCCTAACAGGATTAGTCACACCCTATGACGATTTCCTTTGTTGATTTATAAAATGAGGAGGCTTGAACCCCTTCTTTCTTTGGCCAGACTTCTCCTTACTCTTGTTCTTCCATACCTTATGGAAATCTGGCATGATTTTGCTTTGAACACAGTAGTACCTATCCTTCCTTATCATTTCATCTAGATTTTAAGGTTCATCAAATTCAATTCTTTCCTTATAGGATTGAGGTAATCAACTTAGAAAATGATGAATTTGACCTTATCAACCCTGACATACTTGAAATACCTCAACAACTCCAAGAATTTATTGGCATATTCCTTCATGGTCATTTGAACCAATTTCATTTCATGGAACTCTTTGATTTTGACATCATAGTACTTATCAAAGAAGTATTTTTCCTTGAAGTACTTCTTGAATTGATTCCACACAATTTTCCTTTCATTTATCTTCGTCACTTGCCTAAGGTGATCCCACCATATAGATGTTCTTCCATTTAAATTGAATATGTCCACCCTTTCCTTCATACTCTCAAAGTAGTCTTGGACTTGGAAATACTTCCTCATCCCAAGAATATGAGCCTCAGCTCCTATTGTTCCCCAAATTTGACATGTTTTAAATATTATTTCACTTAGTTTTGGATCACTTTCCTTTTCATCTTTCACTCATTTACACCTTCATTGCCACACCTTATCCTATTTTACTTCATCCTTACCTATCGTCACTCCTATGAACTTCAAAGGCATAATAATGTTAAAAAGATGAATATTACATTTATTAATGAATATTTGTAGCTTATGAGTTTGTTTCCTAATTTGGTTGTGAAGTTTAGTAGTGAACTACTAGAATCTGCAATTCTGGTAGTTAACCTTTGTTACTGTGAATCTATTTTGCTATAGGAATCTGTAGTTTTGGTAGCTACATTTGAAATGTTATTTCCAAACGTAAGGATACAAATCATAAAAATCCAAGACATGGGTTTTTCTCAGGATGGGGTCACTTAAGTGGCAGAATAGGAAAATCCTCGAAGACTATGATTTGATGGATGATATGGAATGATCTAAAAAATTGGTTTTTGAGATTTCTTGCATCGTAACTTTTGGTAGCGCCCTCATCCTTTGATCATTGAATCACATGGATGAATTCGAGGACATGAGTTATATGGGGATGATGTTATTATACTATTTTTACCTTCAATCAATCTTTAGATAAGGTCAATATGAGTTGGTTTAAGTTCCACACATTTAAAAAAATTGTTGGTTGTACATACACTTATATTGCATTTGATCTTATCTTATTGTAACATCTTTGAATATTGAGATAAATGTGTAAATACATGACCATATCATTGAGCTACCAAATTAGAGATGTTAGATATTAGGAAGAGGTTAGAGGGTTAGAGAGTGAGATATGGGATCATTGTAATCATTTGGTGTTGGAATAAAGAGCTTTTTACAGCATATTGTCATCTAGTACTATAGTCCTCATTGGTAGTATATGCCAAGGGAGGAAGGACCCCCTCTCTCCAGTATACATTACCCAACTATTATTTTTTTGATGTGTGATGTCATTTCAGTAGATTTCATTTACATTTCTTACAATTTACATTTCCAACACTTTACATTACATGTAGTATGGTTTAAGGGATCCATTGGTGTCCCTAGATCTTGAGAAGCCATTAACCCAAGGGTCCAAAAAGTGTTTCAAAGGATCATAGGGCCTGAACCTATGACCTATTAATGACATGGTTTTACTTTAATGCATTGTGTGGTTTTATTTTTTCTTCTCAATCATAATATAGGAACATGATTTCTTTGTGGTTGTCACTTGATAATGCTAACAACTACTATGGTTACCATTTACCAAGTCTCAAGTTTAATTTTATGGTATACACAAAAAAATCCATACATCCTGTTAGTACCCGATTGAGTAGGATGCCCGTTAACCCAAAAAATCCCTCAATGAGCTCTATATGACCTAAACCACCCAATGACATCTATGTGCGACCCTCATTTGACCCCCACACCCTGAGAAAGGCTCAAAAACATGAAAAAGGGATTAAAAATGTCTAAAAAGAGCCAAAATAGCTTTCATAAGGGATAAAACCTCCAAAAAGGGGCTAAACCCCCTCAAAGGAGACTAAAACCCCCAAAGGAGCTAAGAATTGGGTGAAAGGGGATAAAATCGCAAGAAAGGGGCTAAAGCCCTAACCAGGGGATTAAAACCAAAATCTCTGGAAAAATGCTATAAATAGAGGGGTGGGGATCACTCTTAAAAGATTCCTTCTCTCCCTATCATTATGCTTCTCGTGTGAGTGCCTTGAGATTCTTTGCCTCTCAATCCATTCACCCTCCCTCTCCTCCATTGCTCCACAAGCCAAGCTTCCATCCCAAAGAGAGAGAGGTGCTTCCAAAGCTAGGGCATGGTGGCCCATTTCCACCCAAACAGAAGGTATAATTTTTGTTTTGTGTCATTTTAATTATGGTTTTCTAACATATTTTGCTTGCAGGCTTGTTGTCTAATGCTTTGCTATATGTTGTCCATTGATTTCTTGCAGCCATATTTTGTTTTCTAACTATTTCATGCAGGGTTTCGTAGCTTGACCCTAAATTTGTTTGCAGGTTTCTTCAATCAATAGGAACCCTACCCTTCCGTCCTATAGACAGAACGGAGTTGTTCCTACCTGTAGCTAGGGTGAAAGCCCTACTACTACAATACCTATGTGTTTTACTTTCTCTTCTACTTGATTTGGATACAAGAGGTACAGTTGTTTCCTAGACACTCTGATCATGTCAACAATCCTTGTACTTATCCTTTCTTGTGAAGTTTAGACTATGATTTTTCAACATACACACAGTGAATCTCATCCAACCTACATAGTACCTCATTAAGTAGACTGCAGATTTTCCTATTTCAGTGTTAGTTTCCTACTCTCACATATATTTTTTTGGCATCTCACAATATTACGATCTCCCTGGTTATTAATTTAATGGAAATCAATTTATGCAATTAAATTTCCCAACATCTCCTTGACTTGATTAGGCTTCACCTTCAAAAGTAGGAGGTTTGGCCTTCTGAAATTACCCATTTTAGTTAATCTTAATTGTCATCTTCCCCTTATTTCTATGAGATGGTGATATTGAGTATTCGTTGGAGTCTTTAGAGGAAAATGACTTACTAAAAGATAAATATAGAGTGCATGTCCTCCCTCTAAATATTTGTCTTGAGCTATGGGACCTATTCTAATATTGGATCCTTGAGCTACCCCTACTCTTTGACTCACTTCTTGGGTGATGTCCTATGTGAATATTACTCTAAATTACTATTAATGTTTGTAGCATTGCTACATTCATTTGGTGTTGTTCTTCCTCGTCTTTGAGCAACCTCTTATTATATGCTCTACAACTTTGTAATTCCACTCTTAGGCTTCTCATGCTTTATACAATGTCTAGGGGAGTTTATTGATTTATTCAACCATTAGATTCGATCTCTACATTCTCAATATATACATTTTCTCCTATGACATCTAATTCAACTGCATAAGGATCCTAACCATCATCCATGATGATGGCTCTCATGACCCAACCAAGACCAAGGATTTCCAAATTATACTATATTGAATGTTGAGCCTTAAATGTTCTTAGATATGGTATTGAATATTCAGAAGTGTTCATATAAACACAATTATTATCTTCAATTCATTCTTAAAAATTCCCCAAGTCAAAATTTCATGTATTCTGGAAACAACCATATATACATTTTTTTGTCAAATCAAGGTTACAAGCACTTTTATTTTGAAATATATGAAACATATGAATCCCCCCTCCAAATTCTGACTGTGCACCATTTTTCCCCTATGGATAATATTTTCAATTCCTATCTTCATGATTCATTCTGATGTTAGAGCTTAAATTTACAACCTTCCAAAAAACGCTAATTTTTTGCCAATTATACACTTTTTCTATGAGTGCAATTAGCTTTGGAGACCAATTTCAGCCACCTGTAGAAAAAAAATATAGTGCTAAGTTCCATGGATAATTTTAGGGGCGAAATTTATCCCATGGGAGAAATAAGAGGAGTTTAAGATATTTGTTGGGCAAATTTTTATATAAAAACGATTTTTTAAATTTCAATAAATTTGTCCCACATTTATTTAAAAAATAATATATACCAAACCATTCACTTTCCCTTATGGATGAGTAGGAGCAAATAAATAATGATTTCGCTCATTGAAATTCGGTAGAAATTCTCCATTCGCCCCCGATATCCTGCTAAATTTGTCATGAATCCTTCAATCGCCCCCGTTTTCCAGTAGAAGAGGTTCGTAGTAGCTACTTCGCCCCTTATTTTCCATGTAAATTAAAGGTATGGTTGTGTTTGCCCCCAATATTTTTTGTTTAAATAATTCTTTCTGAAAGAGTTGTCATCCAAAATAGAGTATTTGTCATCTCTTGCTAAATAAATGATTTTTTCACTCAACTAAATGTTTTGCAGAAGAGGTCACTATTGAATCTTGAAGACAGTATTGTTCTATAGAATTAGGCATGTATGCTCAAATTTTGACCTCTTATTGCAGATTTGTAACTTCTATCCATTCCAAGGGTATATCAAAGTGTTTATCACCATGTTGAAATAATGAACTAATTTCTGGGTAGTTCTTCCTGAGCTTTTTCATCACATAAATTAACTCTTAAAAAACCATTAATTTATTAAATTTGGGATCTGTTCGGAATATCAATTGTGTATTTCCCCTTGGTTATCTCCAAAATATGATCCCAATGTTACACACAAAAAACCTTAAAACAAGCACATTTTTTAAGTATTATGTTGTATCAATCTTGGCAAAGGCATTTTCTTGTTTGTGTACGCAAAATTTGAAATCTAACTTAGGTTAGTGTATAACAATATATAACAGAATTTTTGCCATTTAGCAACATATAGAAAAGGTTTTCACCTAGTAAATCTCAGACTATGTTACCCTCAACAATGTTTTTAAAACAAGTGTTGCAACATTGTTAGATTCATGAAAACACTCACAAGAAATGTCAAAAATCCCTTAAAGAGATGTGAGATTTTTTTCTCCAATTTATGGATTTATATCTAGGAATAAATCAAGGATTGAACCCTCAAGATTATGCTTCCCTGTAGAGTCATTCTTCAATATATTTCCATTCATTATTGATCAAATTCTCAATATATGTAAATTTTTAGTGTGCTCCACATACATTGCATTATATGTGTCCTAAGAGAGAAGATAAGTTATGATTTATTAATGTACTAGAATAGGTAGTGTACCCTCTTTTTTAAAAATTATTACCTACTTAAATTGGTATGAGTAGGGCCAGTATTTTCTTCTGGGAACATAGACGCAGACTAATGGGATAGCCTGACACCCATACCGATAAATTCTAGCAGGACAACATTTTCCAATAACATTCCTCAATCTTTAATCATCCAGTTCCATCCATTACCTTTTGCATTAAAAATGAAACCTATCGAGGAATTCATTGAGGACCCTTCTATTGTTTACATAGACTATAAGATTGAGACCATGGAATTCACATATTTGGATCAATATCAAATATAAGTAATATTTGGGCACGCTTATACCATTAAGAAGTAGTCAATTGGCATTGATTATCACAATTCTGGTCATGTTTTGACTTTGAGAAACATTAACAAGACACTATGGTTAAGATACACAAGCTAAAGCAGCAATAAAACACATTAAACACAATTTTGGTCATAAAAAGGGGCAAGTTGTAAAACTGGGCATAATTTCAACATTAAATAGCCTATGTCTTCAGTTTTAGCATTATTGCGAGAAAAAACAACTTTAAAAAGGGAAATTCTGGACTCATAACAATATTTCAGAGACCTATTATCATCATCATTTTGGCACCCTGTTTTGGATGACAATTTTATTTTGTAGCAACAAGAAAGGCCATCCTGTATGCATGTGTTCTTGCATGCAGAAGAATTAAATTAGGAAACTAGTTGTATTTAATTTACTTTTCCTAAGTTTACTTTGGAAAATAAATTAAAGTGATATAAATTAACTTTAGTGAAACACTAGTTAAAGTGAAAGTGAAATTAGGGTTTTCTCTTTACCTAAAGTTATAAAAGAGATATCAATTGGTGGAGAGGACACACACACTTGTATTCCAACAAAGACAAGATACAGACAGGGAGAGAAAGTCAGACAAAGGATTTAGCTGAGAAGACGCAAGAGTGAGAAGTAGGATCACCAAGCTTCGTACAGCTGGTTCGTACACTCACACAGGAGGGTGTTGAGGTTTAGTTGGGATTTTCCCAGTGATTATGTCGGGTACTACATTCACCAGGTTTGGGTGAATTTGCATTGATTGTAAAAGTTCCATATTTTCTCATAATAAAATCTATATCTGGCTACTGCATCAATTTTCCCATACCCAAAATAATAGTGTCAATATTGTGATGTGATGTTTTGATTCATTTCACAGTTTTATATTCCACTGCATATTGTAAAAGATATTCATGTGTGGTTATCAATGAGATATTTGGATGAACTGTTAGCCCTAGTTTGAATATTAAAGGTAAATTTACATGGTATCAGAGCTATGGTGAGCTAAAGCTCAGATATTTGCAGCAGCAGTGATAGATCAGGGGCAGATCTATAGGAATACAAAAACCTAGACTTCCAAATATAAGGTTTGATAGGTACACTTCACTATCTCCATGGATTTGAGAGTTGAGGATAGACTCCAGGGTGCTTAGAACTTTCCAACATGGAAAGAGAGGATCAAAAGGATCCTAGATGTCAATAATGCAGAGAAGCACATTGACTCCATGAAGGTTTCACCCATAGATCCGACAGATCTAGCAACTTAGAATAAGATTGATTCTAGATCCATGTTAATTATCATGAATGGAGTGAAGGACCATATAGCCCCTCATCGTTCTGGTAAGAAGACCACAACAAAGATGTGGAGAGCTTTGGAGAGTCTGTACCAAAGCAAGAATGAGAACTGAAAGATGGTGTTGCAAGAGAGGATGCGAAACACCAAGATGGCCAAGGGAGAAGGAGTGCTGCCTTATCTCATGAGGCTCACATAGATCAGGGATGAGCTTAGAGCTATTGGCTCTAAGACAGTGGATAGGGAGCTAGTTCAGATAGCCCTCAATGGATTCTTTAAGCCATGGGACACCTTTGTAAAAGGTGTTGTGTCTAGGGAGAATCTCCCTTATTAGCAGAGACTATGCAATTACTTTGTGCAGGAGGAGACCTGCATGGGTCAAGGATCAGGCTCATCCAATAGTGCCCCACAGATTGTGGATGAGGAGGCTTGACTTTGTGCAGGAGGAGACCTGCATGGATCAAGGATCAGGCTCATCCAGTAGTGCCCCACAGATTGTGGATGAGGAGGCTCTAACCCTTACAGGGAAGATCAAGGGGAAGGAAAATACGAAGAAGGATGGTAAGAAGAACCTTGATGTATCAAAGGTCAAGTGTTTTATCTACCACAAGCAGGGACACTTTTCCTCCTAGTGCCTAGACAGGAAGAAGAAGAGTAACACTCAGATGGCTATATCTGCAGAGGTGGATGAGTTCAGCATGAACTTCGATGTGTATTTTTGTTTGATATCTTGCATGGAAAGCACCATAGGGAGAAGCATATGGTACATCGACAGTGGAGCATCTAGTCACATGACTGGAAAGAAGATATTCTTCAGAGACTTGCAAGAGGGTGGAACAGGGATCCATGTTGAGTTGGGTGATGATGCATGGTATCAAGCGCAGAGAGTTGGCACTATTTCATTTGAGAGAGAGTCTAGAAAATTCCTCAGTTTTGTTGATGTGTTATATGTTATGTGACTAACCAAGAACCTTATATCAATCTCCACTCTGGAGGACAAGGGATATCAGGTGAAGTTTCATGACCATAGAGTGTATATGAGGTACAAGGGGTCCAATAGGAGCTTCGATCAGGTGATTGGAAGAAGGAGCGGGAAAGTGTACATATTACACTTTGAGCTTGCAAAGGATCTAGTAAGCAGTAGCAGTCACGGTGAGTTGTGGCATCATTGGATGGAAAACTTACACCATGGAGCACTGAATCATTTGAGACAGGAATTCATTGGAGTTCCTCGGGTACAGGAGGAAAAGCATAACCACTGCAAGGGTTGTGCTTTGGGGAAGAACATAACGAATCCTTTCCCATAGGGTGAGTACAAGTTTAAGGAGCCCTTGGAATTGGTGCATTCGGATGTATGCGGACCTATGAATTTCCATTCGTTCATTGGTTATAGTTACTGCATAACCTTCATTGATGACTATTCCAAGAAAACATGGATCTATTTCTTGAAGGCCAAGTTAGAGGTCTTTGAGAGGTTTCGAGAGTTCAAGACTCTTGTGGAGAACCAAAAAAGAAATAAGATTTGGGTGTTTAAAACAAACAATGAGGGTGAGTACACCCCCAATGAGTTCATGGAGTATTGTTCGGCAGAGGGGGTCAAGAAGGAGCACACTGTGCCCCATACCCCACATCAGAATTGAGTTGCAAAGCAGAAGAATAGGATTATGGTTGGAGTAGCCAAGGCGACGCTACTTGATCAAGGATTACCACTATTTCTCTGGGTCGAGGCATACAATACTATAGTATACATTCAAAAAAGGTGTCCCCACATAGCTTTGGGGAGGAAGACACCAGAGGAGGTATTCATAGGAACTAGGCCAGATGTGAGTCACATTCGCATATTCGACAGTGTCTTCTATTGTCATGTTCATGCTAACAATAGGAAGAAGTTGGACCCTTCTAGAGAGAAGGGGTTACTTATTGGTTATAGTGAGAGTTTGAAAGCATATAGAGTTTACATTCCTACTCGAAGAAGGTTCATTATGAGCAGGGATGTCTAGTTCGATGAGGACAGGGCCTTGCGAAGATCTTTGGACTTACTAGCAGAGCAGTAAACAACAAAGGAGTTGAGGTCCAAGTTGGAAGAGCTAGATGTACAAGTATAGGTATAGACACATAGCACATATTCTAGTGGTCGAAAGTAGTCAATTGGAAAGGATCCTTCAATCATTGACTTGAAGGATAAGCTGCAGTAGGAGACAAATATCTAGCACTCACAGTAGATTGACACTAGGCCAAGGCCTAAGTGGTTTAGGTCCACAGTGCAGGATTCCAGGGAGGTAGATCCTCCATAGAGATCTTTTAGACAGAGTGTACCACCAGAGAGGCTTAGTTACATGGCACTGATGACATAGTTGATTAACTCTGAACCTTGCAGCTTCGAGAAGGCTACACAACATGATGTGTGGTAAGAGGCTATGGTTGAGGAGTATGAATCCATTATGAAAAACCAAGTATTCGAGGTTGTGTCGAGGCCGCAAGGGAAAAAGGTGGTGGGATCTAGATGGATCTACAAGGAGAAACATGCAGCAAATGGAAGTGTGGATAAGTACAAGGTGAGTTTCATGGAAAAGGATTTTTCACAGAAGGAGAGTATTGATTATGAGGAGACCTTCGCCCCCGTTTCCAAGTATTCTCTCATTCGTACCATTATCTCACTAGCAATTGAGATGGTTTGGCGTGTCCATTAGATGGATGTCAAGATTTCCTTCCTCAATGAAGTGATAAAGGAGGAGGTGTATATTGAGTAGCCAGAGGGGTTTGATGTGGAGAATAGGGAGATGCATGTATGAAGACTACATTGAGATATTTACAGGCTCAAGAAGGCACCTCAAGCATGGTACTCAAGCATTGACAGCTATCTATCTACAGGAGATGGGATTTCAGCGGAGTGATGTTGACCACAACCTATACTTATTGATAGTTGAGGTGCCTCTCATACTGGTCATATATGTGAATGATCTCTTTTTGGCAGGAGATGAGAGGTTGATTGGAGACTGCAAGTCCAATATTGCAGTGGATTTTGAGATGAAATACCTCAAGATGATGTATTACTTTTTTTGGCTTGGAGGTTTGGCAGAGAGATGGAAGTTTCTTCATCGGACAGGGGAAGTATGTAGTAGATATCTTGAAGAGATTCAAGATGGAGGACTGCAATCCTATGGCCATACCTCTAGTTTCCAACTAGAGGAAGATAGATGCATCAAGGTCATTCAGATTTGATCCCACCTTGTATCATCAGCTTATCAGATCACTTATGTATCTATTCAACACTCGACTAAACATCATCTTTGCAGTCAAATATTTGATTCAGTTCATGGTGGACCCTTGGAGAGTGCATTGGATGGCTATGAAGCACATACTTCGTTAAATCAGAGGTACAATGGAGTATGGATTGGTTTATGAGCGCAAGGGGAGTGTATAGTTAGCAAGTTTCACATATGTTGAATGGGAAAGATGTGTAGAGGGCTGGAAGAGTACTTCAGGTTGTTGTTTCAGCATTGGATCAAGGGTTCTCGCTTGGTTCTACAAGAAGAAGAAATCAGTTATGATTGATCTAGGTAGAGGATGAGTACATGGTAGCTAGCATTACTACTTGTTAGGGTATGTGGCTGAGGAAGTTACTTGCAAGGTTGTTCGAGTGTGAGCTAGAGGCTACAGTAGTTCACTGTGACAATCAGAGTGGCATCAGGATATTTGAGAATCTAGTGTTCCATGACTGGAGCAAACACATAGACATCAGATACCACTTCTTGAGAGATTGTGTTCAAAGAGGAACCATTCAATTGGAGTACATATAGACAGATGAGCAAGTGTCAGACATTTTCACCAAGGCACTTCGCAAACAGAGTTTTGTGAATTTTGAGGATTAGTTGCGGTTTCTACCGAATCCCTTCCTCGTTGAGAAGGAGTGTTAAACTAGTAGCAACAAGGAAGGTATTCCTACATGCATGTGTTCTTGCATGCATAAGACTTAAATTAGAAAACCAGTTGTATTTAATTTACTTTTCGTAAGTTTACTTTGGAAAATAAATTAAAGTGATCAAAATTAACTTTAGTGAAACACTAGTTAAAGTGAAAGTAAAATTAGGGTTTTTGCTTTACCATTAGTTAAAGTGAAAGTGAAATTAGGGTTTTTGCTTTACCTAAAGTTATAAAAGTGAGAAAAATTGGTGGAGAGGACACACACTTGTATTCCAACAAAGACAGGATATAGACATGGAGAGAAATTCAGACAGAGGATTTAGCTGAGAATACGGAGGAGCGAGCAGCAGGATCATTGAGCTTCATAAAACTGGTCTGTACACTCACACTGGAGGGTGTTGAGGTTTAGATGGGATTTTCCCAGTGATTCTTCTGGGTACATTATTCGCCAGGTTTGGGGGAATTTGCAGTGATTGTAAAATTTCCATATTTTCTCATAATAAAATCTATATCTGATTGTTGCACTAATTTTCCCATCTTGGGTTTTTCTGGGGGTTTGCATACCCAAAATAATAGTGTCGATATTGTGATGTGATTTTGTGATTTATTTCTCAGTTTTATATTTCTCTGCATACTGTAAAATATATTCATGTGTGGTTATCAGCGAGAGATTTGCATGCACTGTTAGCCCTAGTTTGAATATTAAAGGAAAATTTACATGGTATCAGTGCTCTAGTGAGATAAAGCTGATAGATTTGAAACAATAGTGATAGATCAGGGGAAGATCTATAGGAATACACAAACCTAGACTTCTATATCTAGGGTTTGATAGGTACACTTTACTATGGCCGTGCATTTGACAGTTAAGGATAGACTCCAAGGTGCTCAGAACTTTCCTACATGGAAAGAAAGGATCACAAGGATCCTAGACATTAGTGATACAGAGGAGCACATCGACTCCACGAAGGTTGCACCGACATATCCGGCAGATCTAGCATCTTGGAAGAAGATTTATTCTAGAGCGATGTTGATTATCATGGATGGAGTGAAGGACCATATAGTCCCTCACCTTTCTGGTAAGAAGAGCGCAGCAAAGATGTGGATGACTTTGGAGAGTCTGTACTAAAGTAAGAATGAGAACCTGAAGATGGTGTTGCAAGAGAGGATGCACAACACCAAGATGTCCAAGAGAGAAGGAGTGGTGCCTTATCTCATGAGGCTCACACAGATTAGGGATGAGCTTGGAGTTGTTGGCTCTAAGACAATGGATGAGGAGCTAGTTCGGATAGCCTTTAATGGCTTCTCTAAGCCATGGGACACCTTTGTCAAAGGTGTTGTGGCTAGGGAGAAGCTCCCTGATTGGAAGTGTAACGTCCCTAACCCTCTGACCGACGAAGAAGACTCTAACATAAAACTATCTATCCAAGAAACTAGCCCCATGAACATACACATAAAAATTGAAATGCTTTGAACCAAAACATGCATACATTATTACCATATAGTAGAAGCAAAATCATACATTCAAGCATTTAGCATGTTCATCATTTTCATTAAACAACAAACACAATTGCAGATATGAAATAGATAGAATACTTATCTTATGAGGAGGATCATCCCGCAACCAGCTATGTCGCTACAACGTTTCACCCAACCATAGGATAGCGTGCTCCTTAATCTCTCAGCAACACTGCCACCCCCGAGTTGGGCATGATTCCCCAAGGAATAAGGAACTAAGCAGGCTCACACATAGCTAAATATATGTGAAAACTCAGTCAAGCCAACACGGTTGGGTTTATCAGACCAAGAGTACACAACAACACATAACCAAGCCAACAAGTTGGGTTTGTCAGGTTATCAGGATATGGAAGCATTGTCTGCTAAGCTAGTGGGCTCACTGAAGAGCTAAGGATGCCTACACCAGAACTAGCTTGACTCCTAGGACATCTACACACACCCAACACAAGGAATCATTCCCTTCTCTGTTGTACAGTCCCTCAGGACATGATTTCCCTTACAGTGCTATTCAGGGGGTGTAGAGAAGAGAATCAACCCTCTAGCTCTGTCTATGAGGCTCCTGCAAAACACTAGGTTTTTCAAGAAGACTCCTTTCCACTCCGACACAGTCCAAAGACCAATTGCATACAAAGAAATACACACCATTTTTGGGTAGAGGAGAACACTCCAGCCACAGAATTAATTGCCAAGGAGGGTAAGAACAACCCACTAACAGCAAGCCATATCCCATGGACGTTTTGGCCCTAACGTGGCCAAAAATGAATATGGCCAAAAGCGAATAAAATACAAAATATTCACAAGGTTGGGCATGAACAAAAACGTCCTGTAAGCTAAAATCAGAAATGGTAAGTGGGTAAAACAAGCCCAAGAGCCAAAATTGATTTTCAGCTTGGTAAACGGTGGAGAAATGCAACAAAAACGTTGGGGAGGAAACCCAACCACAAATCATCACCCAAAATGAAATTCTCAGTCTGAGGAGAGTGAAGAACGAATGTCCACGTGAGGTAAAAACACATATATAGCAAATCCAAAAATCAAAATTCACACACAACCAACTTCCATTCGTTTGAGAGAGAAATCCCAACGTGGATTTCTGGTGATGGGGAAAACGTCCAGAGCCCAAAATCGTGAAGGAAGAACACATAGCCAACAAAATCGTGGACGTAAACCAGCTCCTAAGCTTCCTTGCGTGAGCAAAATGAATAACATGGGTGTCTGGCAGAATGGAATACGTTTTTGGGAATTTTCCTTGCCAAGGAAGTCAAAACACGTTTTTCAAAAATGGGTCCTCTGCCCAATTTGAATTTATGCCCATACTCTTCCCACTCCATGCAATAACTAACTCAACCACATTCTGGTAGAATTTAATGATTGGGGGAAAAGACAAAAAGGGAAGTTGAGGGTTTGATGGGTTCTCCCTTTGAAATTTGGCTTCTCCCAATTGGTCCAAAGGTTTCAATATTTTCCCTCCATATTCCTTAGGAAAATCATGCCCTTTTCATTATGGTTGCATTGACTTAGCTAGTTGTGGGGATTTTTAATTAAAATGCATATTTACATGATGCCAAAATTATAATGTGCCGGATAGCATGATATACCATCAGCAACGATTTTAATCGCCAGAACATAAAACATTAAATCGATGGTGGGGATTTTTCCTTTAGCTCCACACCATGATTTATTACAAGATATACATCATATACATTTTAATGTAAATGGGGTCAAAACCGGGGTGTTACAGGAAGAGACTATAGGATGAATTTTTGCATGAGGAGACTTGAATGGGGCAAGGATCAAGCTCATCCAGCAGTGCCTCACAGATTGTAGATGAGGAGGATCTAGCCCTTACAGGGAAGAGCAAGGGGAAGGAAAAGAGGAAGAAGGATGGTAAGAAGAACCTTGATGTGTCAAAGATCAAGTGTTTTATCTGCCACAAGAAGGGACACTTTGAGTCCCAGTTCCCAGATAGCAAGAAGAAGAGTAACACTTAGATGGTTGGATCTGTAGAGGTGGATGAGTTCAGCAGGAACTTCGATCAGGATTTTTTCTTGATAGATTGCATGGAAAGCACCATAGGGAGTAGCATATGGTACATAGACAATGGAGCATCTAGTCACATGAATAGACAAAAGAGATTCTTCAAAGACTTGTAGGAGGGTGGAACATGGATCCATGTTGAGCTAGGTGATGATGTGCAGTATCAAGTGCAAGGAGTTGGCAATGTTTCATTTGAGAGGGAGTCTGGAAAACCCCTCAGTTTTGGTGATGTGTTATATGTTCCAGGACTGACCAAGAACCTTATATCAGTCTCCAATCTAGAGGACAAGGGATATCATGTAAAGTTCTGTGACCATAGAGTGTATATCATGCCCAAGGAGTCAGATCGAAGCTTGGATTGGGTGATTGCTAGAAGGAGCGAGAAAGTGTACATATTACGCTTTGAGAAATGCAAAGGGTCTAGTCAGCAATAATAGTAGCAGTCAAGGTGAGTTGTGACATATTTGGATGGAACACTTACACCATGGAGCACTCAATCATTTGAGACAGGAGGTCATTGCAGTTCCTCTAGTACAGGAGGAAAAACATAACCACTGCAAGGGTTGTACTTTGGGGAAGAAAATTAGGTTGCCTTTCCCACAGAGTGAGCACAAGTTTAAGGAGCCCTTGGACTTGGTGCATTTGGCTATATGCGGATCTATGAGTGTCCATTTGTTAAGTGGTTACAGTTACTGTGTAACCTTCATTGATGACTATTCCAAGAAAAACTAGATCTATTTCCTGAAGTCCAAGTTAGAGGTCTTTGAGAGGTTCGAAGAGTTCAAGACTCTTATGGAGAACCAAACATGAAAGAAGATTTGAGTGTTAAGAACAGACAAAGGGGGTGAGTACACCTCCAATGAGTTCATGGAGTATTGTTCGGTAGAGGGGATCAAGAAGGAGCACACTGTGCCCCATACCCCATGACAAAATGGAGTTGCAGAGAGGAAGAATAGGACGATGGTTGGAGCAACCAAGGCCATGCTATTTGATCATGGATTACCACTATTCCTCTAGGCCGAGGCATATAGGACTGTAGTATACATTCAAAACAGGTGTCCCTACACAGCTTTCGGGAGGAAGACATCGGAGGAGGCATTCACAGGCACTAGGCCAGATGTGAGTCACATTTGCATATTTGGTAGTGTCTGCTATTGTCATGTTCATGCTGACAATAGAAAGAAGATGGACCCTTCTGAAGAGAAGGGGTTACTTGCTGGTTACAACGATATTTCGAAGGCATATAGAGCTTACATTCCTACTCGCAGGAGGATCATTGTGAGTATGGATGTTAAGTTCGATGAGGACAGGGCCTTCCAAAGATATTTGGACTTACTAGCAGAGCACCATCCAGCACAGGAGTCAGGGGCCAACTTGGAGGAGCCATATGTACAGGTATAGGTACAGATACAGAGCACAAGTTCTGGTGGTGAGAAGGAGTCAGGTGGACATGATCCTTCAGTTATTGACTTGAAGGATGAGTTGCAGTAGGAAAAAGATATCTAGTAGCCACAGCAAGTTGACTCTAGGCTAAGTCCTAACTGGTTTAGCTCCACAATGCAGGATTTTAGGTAGGTAGATCCTCCGCAGAGATATTTTAGATGGAGTGTACCACCAAAGATGCTTAGTTACATGGAACTAATGACATAGTTGATTTACTCTGAACCTTCCATCTTTGGGGAGGCTTCACAACATGATGTGTGGCAGGAGGCTATGGTTGAGGAGTATGACTCCATTATGAAAAGCCAGGTATCGGAGGTTGTTCTAAGGCCAGAAGGGAAAAAGGTAGTGGGATCCAGATGGATCTACAAGATGAATCATGCAGTAGATGGAAGCGTGGAGAAGTACAAGGCGCGCTTCATGGAAAAGGGGTTTTCACATAATGAGCGTATTGATTATGAGGATACCTTCGCCCCTGTTTCCAAGTATTCTTCCATTCGGACCATTATCTCACTAGCAGCTTAGATGGATTGGCGTGTCCATCAGATGGAAATCAAGACTACCTTCCTCAATGGAGTGATAAAGGAGGAGGTGTATATTGAGTAGCCAGAGGGGTTTGATGTGAAGAACAGGGAGACGCATGTATGCAAACTACATCGATATCTTTACGGTCTCAGGAAGGAACCTCGAGCATGGTACTCGAGGATTGACATCTATCTACAGGAGATGGGATTTCAGCGGAGTGAGGTGGACCACAACTGGTACTTCTTGACAGATTAGGTGCCTCTCATACTAATCCTATATGTGGATGATCTCTTTTTGACAGGAGGTGAGAGGTTGATTGGATATTGCAAGTCCAATCTTGCAGTGGAGTTTGAGATGAAAGACCTTGGGTTGATGCATTAATTTTTTGGCTTGGATGTTTGGCAAAGAGATGGATGATTCTTCATCCGATAGGGGAAGTATGCAGTAGATATCCTGAAGATATTTAGGATGGAGGACTGAAATCTTATGACCATACCTCTAGTTTCCAACTAGAGTAATATTGATGCATCAAGTCATATGGATTTGATCCTACCTTGTATCATCAGCCTATCAGATCACTTATGTATCTGGTCAACACTCGACCAGACATTAGCTTTGCAGTCAACTCTTTGAATCAGTTCATGGTGGATCCTCGGAGAGTGCATTGGACGTTTATGAATCACATATTTCGTTAAATCATAGGTACAATGGAGTATGGATTGGTTTATGAACGAAGGTGGAGTGTATAGTTAGTAGGTTTCATAGATGCTCACTGGGCAGGATGTGTAGAGGACCGAAAGATTACTTCAGGTTGTTGTTTCAACATTGGATCAGGAGTTGCTGCTTGGTTCAGCAAGAAGCAGAAGCCAGTTGCATTGAGCTTGGTAGAGGCTGAGTACATGGTAGCTAGAATGGATGCTTATGAGCGTATGTGTTTGAGGAAGTTACTAGCAGGGTTGTTCAAGTGTGAGCTAGAAGCTACAGTAGTTCACTGTGACAATCAAAGTGCATCAGGCTATCTGAGAATCCAATGTTCCATGACCATAGCAAACACATAAACATAAGATACCACTTCTAGAGAGATTGTGTTCAGAGAGGAACCATTCGGTTGGAGTACATATAGACAGATGAGCGGGTGGCAGACATTTTCACTAAGGCACTTTGCAAACAGATTTTTGTGAAGTTTGGGGATAAGTTGGGGTTTCTACCGAATCCCTTCCTCGTTGAGAGGGAGTGTTAAACTAGTAGAAACAATGAATGTCTTCATGCATGTATGTGTTCTTGCATGCAGAATACTTAAATTAGGAAACCGATTGTATTTAATTTAATTTTCCTAAGTTTGCTTTGTAAAATAAATTAAAGTGATCTAAATTAACTTTAGTGAAACACTAGTTAAAGTGAAAGTGAAATTAGGGTTTTTGCTTTACCACTAGTGAAAGTGAAAGTGAAATTAAGGTTTTGACTTTACCTAAAGTTATAAAAGAGAGAACAATTGGTGGAGAGGACACCCCAGGTTTGGGTGAATTTGCAGTGATTGTAAAAGTTCCATATTTTCTCATAATAAAATTTATATCTGACTGTTGCACCAGTTTTCCCATATTGGATTTTTTTGGGGGTTTGCATACCCAATTTAATAGTGTCAATATTGTGATGTGATGTTGTGATTTATTTCTCTATTTTATATTCTGTTGCATACTGTAAAAGATATTCATGTGTGGTTATGAGTGAGATATTTGCATGCACTGTTAGCCCTATTTTGAATATTAAAAGGAAAATTTACAATTCAACCATCTTATCCTTGTAATTTTTAACTAAGAATAGTTGTAATTGTTGATGGCCTATCCATTAAGGTTTGTCCATTTAGGGTTGTTCATGATTGAATGACAGATTAGTTCTTCTAAGTTAGGTTAGAAAAGGTTTTGAAAGGTCTCACCTTCTTATGCATGAGTTCTCTTATGTCACACTTAATATTCTTTGGGTTGAAAATTTTATGCTTTTACAAAGAAGACTAAAAAAAACTGAGAATAGGTTGAAAACTACAATATATATTGTAGTTAAAATGTGGGTTGAGCATTACATATTACTTTTCATCCCTTAAAAAAGTGGCCCACCAAGACTAGCTTGTAACACTTTGTGTACAATTGCTTTACTACCCCAATTACCACCCAAATTCCCTGGTGACATTCCCAGAGAATATTCTTCCTCTCATGGTCTAATACATAGCCAAATGAAAGACCGGGAAGTAAAAGAGTCTTTAGATCTAATGAATTGTCTAAGATTGATAGTATAAATTTTATAAACTATTGCAAGTCATTATTAATTCAAAAAATAACTTTCATTACCATTGAATTACAATCTTCTAGCCTTCATGAGAAACAATTACAATTACAATATTTAAACCACTTGTGGTACAAATCATATAATATCTTATTACAGAGTTAGCAAAATTTTAGATTCTAATTTCTTCTTTATTGTAGGATATCCTCAAATCTCTTTTGTTGGGGACAAGGAAATATCTCTTCAACTGAAAGTGCTCCAACACTTCCATATTCAAGTTTTCCTGTGGCAAGTAAGGTGAAGACTATAAATGACTTTGCAATCCTCAAACAAGAACTTGATGAAGTGTTATCATGAATAACGACATTATTTCAGGGAATTTCAAGTGGATCCTTAGTATATGGAAGGAAAGCTCATACACAATGCTATTTATGACATCGAACTAGAATTTTTTTTTTATGAAAAATCAATGTCAATGTATTCCAACTTCATTCTATGTAATGAACAGTTGCTGGAAAGGTGAGCTTAGATACACTTCATGAGAAGGCATGGTGTGCAAAATGGCCCCTTATTTGACTTCATACATTATATATGGTAGGCATGATTCACTTTCCATATGTTGGATCAATTTTACCAACTAAAACAACATGTTTTTTTTCTATGTATGTTCCAAATGATCTTGTTTCCAACACCTAGTTATGTAAATGGATGTCTCAATCTCTTCCAAATGTTAAAATATTATTGGTGGTGATTTTTAATTGGTTTAAAGAGATGGTGGAAAAATTAGGGGAAAATCTAGTACTCTCAAGCCCATAGAAAACACTCTTATGGGCCTAATCAGGACTGTGTATGTTTTTGTTAAATAAAAGTATCTCTCTTCATAAAAAAACATAAGTTACATTATAGAAACTATAATCATCATCATTCAATATCAGCATGATTGTTTTAGATTCCTTGGGCTGATAATGGATGGTAAATGACAATGAGAATGTATGGGAAATTAATTAATAATTAGAGCCACAAATGTATGCATATTTGAGGTATTTTTTTACCAATGGAGCTTCCAACAGCCAATAAACTACCACCATCAAATGCTTCTCCAAGATCATATATCATGGGATCTCATCTAAAAGTCATTGCAATTATTAAGGCAGTTTCTAAATTGAAAAATTTTAATATATTTGACTGTTGAGGTGTTTTCAATAATGCCTGGAAGTTTTCAGCGATGTCGGGGGGATTTTCAATAATGCCTGGACATTTTCAGTGATGTCTGGGGTGTTTTCATTGATGCATGGATGTCTATAATTATTCCCGTGGCATTTTGAAAGCAATGTTGGGTGAATTTGAATATGTTGGGCATTTTTCATCACTCCTGAGCAAATATCGAAGTGCCTAGGGCGTTTTCAATCATGCATGGGTGTGGTCATTTATGCATGTATTTTGATATTGATGCCTATGGTATTTTGAAGAAATGTCAGGTGAATTTGAATATGTTGGGTGTTTTTCATCACTCTCGACAAAATATCAAAGTGCCTGGAACGTTTTAATCATTGGGAAAAATTTAGAAGTGCTGTGGAGAATATAAAAGTACTTGAAGTGCCATCATTGTTGGGGAAATTTTAGAAGTGCTTAGGCGAATCTAAAAGTACTCGAAGTGTTTTTATAACTTCCTGGGGAATTTTTATAACTTCATGGGTGAATTCATGGTTTCTTGGGGCATTGTTATACATTGCTGGTTGTTTTGTTTGTTGCCTAGGATGTTTTGAAAAGATGTTCGGCATTTTTATCATTGTTAGAATTTGAGTTTGAATATGATCAATGTTCTATGTATGTATTTTACAAAGAGAAGTAAAACCATTTTTTTCAATTTCAATAGTTTCTTTATTGCATCTTATTCAACTAGGATACAAACCAAGAAAATCATTTTGTTCTTAACTTTATGCTTTTCCAAGAATGTACTTAAAATGCATCATTAATATTTTTATTTATTTATTTTGACAATCATGGCTAATTTTTATTAGAAATTGTTATAGCCGATCAATCAAGCTTGAAATAAAAGATTGAAAGAGGATTCGTAGTTTCACTTCAAAACTATTAAGTCAAGCTCCAAGAATTATTCAAGTGTTGATATGCTTTTTTTTCTCTCCCTAGCTTCTTATCCATTGATTTTTAGATGTTGTATGGTTCTGATTGTCCCCCACATCATTAGGATACAGTTGTGTTACATTTGGGAGGAGTTTTGCAAAATTGACAATATGATCAACTAAAGAACCTAATGACCCCATGTTCTCAATCAATCCTTGTTACCTATGAATTTAGTTTGCATGAAGGTTTTGACTTCCTCCATTTTCTTTAATTTTTTAAGTTGAACCTTAGTATTGTCTACATACATATTCCTTTCTTAACCATTCTATTTTGTTTCAAAGACTTCATTTAAGGGCCGACTTAACCACCTATGTTTATGTTTATGAGATTCTCCTTTAACACTATGGCATGTTCCTCTGAACCTCATATAAGTCACACATCATGCATTGCATATCTCTACACTGAGTTGTGGAAACTGCTACTAAGAGAAAAAAACAAACCAAAAAATGAAACCACTTAACCCAAGAAGAATTCACCCACTCATAAATGAACTCTATCTTATTAATGTTGTGGGTCTTCAGCCTTGAGAAGTAGGGGATGAGATGCAAAAGGGATGGGAGAGTTCTTTGGAACCACTTTAAAGAAGTTTAAAACACTCTAGGATTGCTTGAGAACCACACCATGCAACACAACAATTGTTTGTTATTTTTGTGCAACACAACAACTATCATGTTTATTCATCTATTATACTAATTTGTGAGGCTTTACTAGAAGACGCCATGGGATTTTGCTAAAATTTTTGCAATGGTACTTGTGTAGAATGGAAGATTGGTTTACTGTAGATATAGATACAATATCTTTGAAAATATGGTATCATGTAAGATAAAACTCTTTTAGGATACTCTTGGTTTCTCTTTTTGGATTAAAAGTGAATATGTGTGGTATGTCATCATATTATGGGAAAAGTCGCTTGAAGGTGGCTTTAAGGTGGGAACGACCTGATGGTGAAAGACTATTATATTGTTGTAGAGGCTCTTGCCAAAGGCCTTGATATATGTTAGAATCATAGGTATGGCTAAATTTATATTTCATGGTATTAGTTTTCCTATTTTATTCTCAAAGAGAACTTATTTTATGGAAAATTATGCTTCGATTTCCCATACTCTATGTCATATATTGATCAAAGTTACATAAGTATCTAGGAAATATAGTGGTGTATAGGAGTTACTATGGACTGGAAAAAACTTTATTCAAGATGAATCTATTATTATTGTCCTCTTGGAATTTTGAAAGAAAACATTATTCAATTTGATCTACGGTTTCTAGAGTGGAAAGAGGAAGCCATATTAAATCTAGAGGTTAGCCACGAGAACAAAATTACCCTATATTTTGAAATTGTGTGCTGGACAAATGTGGGATTTTTAGGAGTGATTTCTCTTACTTTTTGTAGGTGTAGCTACTTTTTGAATCTACACAAAGAAACTAGTCACCGAAACTGTAAAAGGACGGGACAATCCAATTGTGGAAGACACACCCACAAGGCAGGTTACTCTAGAGTACAAGCCACCCTTGTTGATAAGATTGTCCTTGAATTTCATCTACACCTACAAATCAGAGTAGGGGAGACACAGCTCTATATTTTAAAAGGGTGAACACTTACATAATTTTATTTTATTTTGTTGATACCTTTATTAGAATTCAGTGTACAAAGGTTGGTCCCCTATGTATCTTCCCATCGTGAATTAGAAGGAAACTAGGGTAAAACATAAAGTATTCTAAGCAGTTTTTTTGGGTAAAGGGGGATAAAATAGAATAGGTAAATATTTACCAATCCCAACCAGTTGAGAAGGAAATCATAACCATTGAAGATTGTTGGTTACACTCCATTGAGGAGGAATATGATCTAGAATTGATACAACCATATCCTTCACATGAGGTAGACATCACCTATGATGTTATTAAAGAAATGGAAATTGAATGGGAGAGGAGACAAGGCCTCCCTTTTAGATAAGTAGGCCAAACTATTATCTATGTTTAAAAAGGGGACCACATTCACACTAGTGAAGGAGCATCTCTAAACTCTTCGAAGAGAACTTTTTTTTTCTTTGTGGAGGGATAATTTCAAAGAGCTCCTTGTTCATTGACCAAAAGTTTTTTGATCACCCCATTAAAAATAGAGAGGGGAGAGGTATCCCTAGAATCTCTTTGAATTTCAATGAGGAACTCCAAGTTATGACGTTACTCCCTTATATTGTCTATTTTAAATAGGGAATTATATTTAGGTATTTTTAAATTCTCTGAGATCACTAAGGGGATATTATTTTCCCCTCTATTATAAGGGTTGGAAGATTATTTGTAGGAGAAGGTACATATATCCTTTTAAATATGGAGGATATTGCAAGAGAATATTAGAATATTTGTCATTAAAGAACCCTCTCTTTTTCTCAAGCAAACCCCTCTAATAATAGCAATAGCAATAACATAACTAGCTCGCTAGCTCTATGATGGTGATGCTTTAAATGGGGGAGATTGTATCAACCAAATAATTATTGAGTACTTGGAAATATTATTTGATGTCCTTGAGCCCAACAAGATTAAGATTTCTGAGTTGAGTGGAGAGCTTTAAAATACAAATAGAAATTTTTCTATCAAGTTGGTGGGTAACCAAAGGCTTGTGTAAAGTTGTCAATAAGAGATTCAAACTAGGTAATGATAAACAAATTTTATGCTCTTTATTGGATTTACAAGGATTTTATTTTTGTATACATGTTTTTAGGAAGACTGTCTAATGACATTGAAACAATACCCAATGAAGCAGCTGCTAGCTTTGCAGTTTTGGAGCTAAATAAAATACCTCCTTATGCATTTGAACCAGTAAGTCGTTAACCATGTTTGTTATTAGATGTTAATATTGCAATGCTCTATATTCAAGGTGCTTGATTTCAATGTAGTTGATGCTTATTTCTAATTTAATTTTGTAGATTAAATTTCTTGTAGCACGGTGGGAAAAGGACTCAAATTGTCTTAGTTGTTACTCCTATGATATTTTTGGTAAACATCATGATTTGTATGAGTGGCTATATTGTTGACAATCTATTTTTTGCAGGGGAGGCTACAATAATACTTTATCTTGGTACAATGCATGGGGCTTTTACTATAGGAAGAGAGTCCAATGAGGATTGCATAAGACATTTTCTTGAGCAAGAAAGATATTTGGAGTTATTTCATCCTGTGATGGCAAAGGAGGTCACAAATGTGTGAGCACCCTTACAAATATCAAGGTTGTAATATGTAATTCATAGTTGTAATATTTAGATTCACTATTAGTAATGA
>LPNX010905989.1:106650-153226 GCA_001517045.1 Pseudotsuga menziesii | reverse complement strand
GAAAGCACTAGTGTACAATGAATTATACATATTTTAAATAATGAATGCCGTGATTTAGAATTTGGTTTATCAACATAAATATTTATTAAATAACTAGGGTTTTAAATACAAAGTTGCAGAGAGATACATCCCTTGATATAGGAGACATGTACCCACACCCTAGCTACTTTTTGCATGTATGATGCCTACTTGCACATCTAGGGAAATGTAATTGTGTCCACAATGTAACCCTATCCATATTCATGCACCTTGCCTAGTTAGATAACTAACATAGATCCATCTTAACCTCAATCTACTAATCATGGAAGAGGATTAAAACATACATGTGCAAATCAAGATGTCAAAATAACACGCTTGTGTACATGCATCCTAGCTACCTGGATTACCTCATTTAACCGAAGCCAATAATATTCTACTTCTCATGATTTTAGGGATTGTTATCGACTAAGTTGAATTTAGGGGATATTTCAAGTGAGCCACCAAGGTTCGGAACAAATCACTTGTTCTTACTCAGTGCTCGAAAGTTTCGTGGTTTCAATAGGGCCAGTTGTGGCCTCTTTTGGATGTTCACACCCTTTCGAGGGAATTGTAATAAATGACATAGCATGAGTTTGTTTTATGTGAAAGGATTGGCCTTCATAGAAATTTTCATCAAGGTCATCATCCTTGAGTGCATTTTCCCTTGTTATCTATAAAACGCTTTTTTAAGCAACATATAATTTTCAAGTTTTTCACTCAAAATCCTCCAAAGTCGGGATGGTGAGTTTGGTAACTCTTTTCTCAAAAAGGTTATTAAATCCTAGGGTCTATGTATTATACCATGCTTTTCATATTTCCAAAGTTTCGTGAACATCTGATAAGTCCCCCCTAAGACTTTTTAATTTTTAGTTTTTTAATAAAATCATCGATAAGGTGTATTTTAATTGTAATATTTCAAAAGGTCCTAAAATTGGGCCTATGGATCCAATTTGGTAACGGGGATGCTCATTTTTGGACCCAAGGACCTAAATTAACCCATAAACCCACTTTTGAGATTCAAATTAGTAATTTTCAATTATTAATTTGGATTTTCTCTCCAAAATGGCCTAGAGGGTCAAATAAATAAGAAAATTAGAGAAAATTGAATCCCTAAATCAAAGGCAGCTTGTATGGTACTTATATCTAAGGTGTCAAAGTTGTTGAGGATATTTTCTGGGACATTTATGAGCATAGAGGAGCATCTCCAACCATTAAAGTATGGGCTCTAAATCACTTCCACAAAAGGGGGGCGAATTCACTCATGGAGGGTGGTTTTGCCACTTGGATGAAGTGGTTAGAGGAGATAAAGGATTCCCAAACCAAGTGGGATACCTAAATATAGGTGGAATCCCTTAATTAAAACACTCAAGCCCTCCTCCCACCATTTTCTCAACCCCCAAAACATCTCACTCTTGTCAAATTCGCCCTCTTGGGGTTTGAGCTTCTTTTTTTCTATAAAAGCAGGGTTCTCCTCCTTTGTTAAAGATGGATGCATTGAACCTCTTCCCTTTGTAATTATGTTTCTGATATTTTGTTAATAAATATTGAAGGATTTGGAGGCCATTATATTATTGCATTGAGAGCTTGTGATTTGGTCAAAATATAAGGTGAAATCTGTGGAATTTCATGTTTTATTTCTTTCGAATGATGTGTTTAGATCCAGTTAAATTTAAATAAGTATTTGCTACTGTCAAGTTAATTATGCTCATTTTATTATCAGAATTATGTAGGAGTATAAAACTTTATTTGGTTATACTTATGCTCTCCTTCTTCTTTTTTGATTAATGAAATGACTGGATTAACCTTGTTCTTTTGAGAAATTGCCTAGTTTTTTGCAGATTTGTATCAAAGTGAAGGGGCTTGGAGCTCAGTTGCATCCAATTCTATTTAAAACATCCATTTTTCTGTTTATAATACAATTTTTTTTCATATCCCTCTCTCCTTTGTTTCTTTCAAGCACGGGCTTGGGAATTTCAATCTTCTTCTCTCTAAAATTCAAGCTTTCTTCTTGGTTTCGGTTACTTGATGCTTAGTAAAATTGGTTAAATAATTCTGTATCTGAAATCTGATTTTATTCAGAATATATATCATATCTAGATTCACCTTTAGATATTTATCTTAAACTAGATCCATTTCAATCTTTCAAAGGGCCATTTTCATTAAAAAATATCTACAATTTTATGAGCATTTTGAGTAGTGTAGATTATGCATTTGATTTGATTAATTTACAATATTATAACACATTTAACTTGCTGTTTTTAGCAGGTTTTGAGAAAATGAGGAGGACATACTACTCAAATTTTGAATTACAGTCATCCGGGACATCAAAAAACTCCATCCTCCATCCCTTTTCTTCTTTCATCTTCTCTCCCGACGACATTGTAAGCCTTTCGATCCCTTCCAAAGATCAAAGTGAAATTAATAATTCATTTTTTATCATATTGTAAACTCATTAATAAATAAATCAAGTGGGCTACACAAATCGTACACTCCATCCCCCTTGGGGGGATTCATAGTCTCTTTCATGGTTTGCATTTTACTAATCAACACTTGCACACAAGCTGCCTTCTTGAAAGGCTGTATAGATTAGTTTTTTTATTTTATTTCATCTCATATTAGGTTTATTTTTCTTACCTAACTCGTTTCCACGAAGTATGCTCTCGCCACCAACTAAAGGCTTTGTCAAATATTGGTGGATGATCAGAAAGTGACACATAGTTGCGGTTCTAATTTGTTGTTAATCCTTTGATTTTAGAAAATTATTGGTTGTATCAAATTGGAATAAACATTTTTTCGTCAACTCGTGTATGCTCTTTCCCTCTACGGGATTTTTCTGGTCGTTGGGAAATCAAAAGCGGTTTTCGACACTTTCTAATTTATTCACATAAATTTAATAATTCATTAATAAAATAAACTCCCCCTAGAAACATTATGAAAATCCGGCGTACGATAGTTGACAATCATGGGAAAATTTATCAAAGGAAGCGGGAACAACTAAGTAGTGACCTCAAGATATAGTCAGGCTACATCCTTGTTGGTGTAGTGTTGGACACCTTCTTAGAGACTTCGATTCAGCCCAAATTTCTGAGTGAGGAACCACTTTAGTCATCTTTTTGACACATTCTCAGTACTTTGAGTATATCGAGAATTCCCTTCCCATAATTCAACTCATCTCTTAATAATTATAACTGACCAAGACACATTTGCAAAACATTTTACTTCATCAGCATTATTTCACTTTGACTCCATTAGCACTAATCTGATCTGTAATTATTTTATTCTCTCTTTATGTGTTGATGTTATGCTGGTGAATATTTAGCTAAATTTGCAAACAATCTTGTATCAGAATTTACTTCAAAAAATCCTAAACAACTTACTTCCATCAGTAACAATTAAACTTAAAGAGCCTTAGACAACTCTTTCTTAGGGACCACCCCCCTTGGCTTCATTAGGAGTTTGGCCTAAACGAAGGAGTCAAGATCAAGTGATAGTACTTGACTCCAGAATTTCCCCCAAGGACACACCTAGCAACTTAAATATTTATGTTGCACTTAACCCCCAGGTGTGTGAAAGGCGGAAATAGGGATATTTGTTCAGTATGTCATCATGTGATACTTAGGTTTTGAACAAAGGAACAAAATATACTTTTGTTCTAATCAAAAAATTGTAAGGTGATTGTTAACTAGTAGCTTGGAGAATGAGCTAATTTAACATTGAGAATGAAAGACTTGTTGGTTTGGTTGTTTCAAACTTGTTTTACATTCTCCCTTCAATTTTATTAGAACTTAGTGTGTGAGGGGTACTTTTCTCAATGAGAGAGATTCATGGAAGAGAGTCTTAAAGATGGTTTTGTTTTTTTAATTTATCTTGTAGCAATTTTTCATATACTTTTGACATGTAAAAAAGTATGGTGCATTCAATTGGAAATGAATTACTAGGAGGATGCACATGTCGCATGAAAATAAGTGGAGTGGATGATTTAGCACATGGTGGCATATGCATACCCTCCTTGGCACATGTAGGACATCCTACTTGTTTAACTACTTGGAGAAGTGCACTCAACACAAATGGTTATGTAACCATCTAGTTGATTGACACTTGGACTCAAAGAAATCACCACCTAAGTGTGATATTGATATTTTTATGTTTGAAGTGGTTAGGGTTCTTTGCATACATGGATTTGTGCCTCCCTAAACTTGGGTGAACAATTTGAGGAAGGGTGTTATACTCATGACTAGAATGGAGTTTGCTTGAAAGAATATTATCTTGGCACATGTGGGATTCCCTACTCAGATTGTTGCTTGGAGATGTGTGCTTGACATAAATGGTTATGCAACCTTCTACTTGCTTAACACTTGGAGAGAGCATCACATAAGTGTAATACTTAGTGATTTTTTCTTGGAGTGGTTAGGGTGTTGGGTACATATGGATTTTTTCCCCCTTAAATTTACATGTGTAGTTTCAAAAAGGGTGTTATACTCAGGGTGTTGGATTACTATCTTGGAGATTGGGATGAGGGGTTAAAGGTGGCACCTGTCTCAAAGGATGATCCACTTATGAATTTTAATACATGCTTCCTTGTGACCTACTATTAGGGATGACTATTGCCATGGTTGCATGTCCTAGAATATGCACAAAAAACCAGCATTCGACGTGTTCCATTCAAGAACCAATTACAAGGGATCTATTAGTGGGACTGCTAAATGATAGATTAGGTCACGATAAAAAACTTGGATTTTGTTTACAAGATGTTCTAGTGCAAGAGTACATGGGAAATATTAAGTGAACCCAAAATCATCTATGAAATTGTATTAGGTCAAGTTTCAACCAATTTTTCAATACTTTACAAGTTTTTATAGTTTAGTAAAAGATTCACCAAGATTTTACAAGATTGTATAATTCTGTGAAAGATTCGCCAAAACTTTTACAAGGTTTTATAATTTTGTGAAAGATTCGCCCAAAGTTTACAAGATTTATAATTCCATAAAATATTCACCAAAAAATTATATGTACATATTATATTACTGATAAATAGAATTCACATTTTCCCATGTATCATGGAGATTCATCCATTTATTATACATATAAATTTAGTGGAGGGGGGTTAAAAAATTTCCCTAGCGAGAACTAGAAAAAAATATATTGGGAACTAGGACTAAATATAACAAATCTCACTTAGAAACTTTTAAATCCTTGATCCAATGCCCAAACAACTTCAGTAAATTTTTGGAATTGACAACTTTGGTCTTTCGTACATTTTCCCATACTTAGAATTTTTAGCAAAACTGACTACCTTCCAAACTAATCATTTATGGGAAAATATCCTCTAACCAAATTTGTTTGTTTTGATGAGTAGGTAAAATTTAATTTTATAAACATTTTTGGTCTCGACATATAAGGTCACTTTTACCTCCTTCAAGCTTTTTGAAATCCCAAAAAAGTGCTTTGAAATAGTGGATTTTGGCCTTCTTTCGCACCCTGGCTTCACACTTTATGAAAATTTTCCCCAATATTCTATATTTATTTGAATTCCTAGTCCATGATTGTACCATAACAGTTTCACCCCAAACAGGCTCCCCGTTGGGTCTCTAGACACTAATATTTAGAAGTCATTATTTCCAATTTTCTGTCAAAATGGACTAGAATGAGCCCAAGCCACTCACTAATTGTCTTTTATACTTCATCAATTAGTTTGAATGTCTCAAGTATCATCATATTTCACTCATATTTTAGGTTAAAATTCTCCTGTTATGACCAACACAATTTTTGGGCTCCGAGCATTTTTACTTTTTTTCTTTTTTTTAGATTTTTAACATCTCTGATGGCCTTCATCAGATCTCCTCTATTAGACGTGTCATATCATCCTTTACCATGACTCCATCGAATAAAACACTTATATTGGACCCTCGATACAGCACGCATGATTCGCTATCAGACTTGTCCCTTTGGGACTTTCCTTGATACCATTACGATAAGCCCATAAATGGAACCCTTGATACGACAGTCTCGATACAATTATCAAAACCTATCCCATCGGTAATTTTCCCAATATTCTTGCAAAAAACCTCAAATGGGACCCTGATACTACACTCATGACACACTATCAAACCTGGCCCATCGACCTGGATATCTGACTTGAGTTATCTGACATATATCTATCTTGAGTTATGGGACGTCTTGTGAGATTGGATCCTTGAGATACCCCTCCTATTTTCCTCACTTCTTGGGTTATGTCATATGTGATTATTCCTATAAATTATTGTTAATATTTGGATCATGAATACATTTAGTTGGATTTTTTCTTCCTAAGCTATGAGTAGCCTCTCATTATGTGCTCTACAACTTTGTAATTCCACTCTTAGGCTTCTCATGCTTTATGCAATGTGTCGGAGAGTTACTTGATTTCTTTGGCCATTGGACTTGGTCTCTACATTCTCAATCTATATATTTTCTCTTATGACATCTATTTCAACTACATAATCTCTTATGCATCATCCATGATGATAGTTTTTCTTGGCCCAACCAAGACCAAGGATTTCCAAATTATACTATATTGAATGTTGACCCTTAAATGTTCTTGATATGGTATTGAATATGAAAAAGTGTTCATATAAACGCATTTATTATCTTCATTGCATTCTTAAAAAGTCCCAAAATTAAAATTTCATGTATTCCAGAAACAACCCATACTAACAATTACTTTTGTCAAATCAAGGTTACAAACACTTTTATGTTCAAATATTAGAAACATATGAATCCCCCTTCCAGATTTTGACTGTGCACCATTGTTACCCTATGGATAATATTTTCAATTCCTATATTCTTGATTTATTCTGATCTCAGAGCTTAAAGTTACAACATTCCAAAACTACTATTTTTCCCTAATTATGCACTTATTCTACAGATGCAGTTAGCATCGGAGACCAACTTCAACCACCTATAGAAAAAAATATAGCGAGAAGAAGAAAAAAACTATTGGGAACTAAGAATAAATATAACAAGGATCACCCAAAAACTTTTAAATCCTTGATCTGATGCCCCAATCAACTTCAGTATTTTTTTTGGAATTGACAACTTTTGTCTTTTGTACTTTTGCAAAACTAACTACCTTCCAAACTGAGCTTTTTTGGTAAAACTTCCTCTAACCAAAGTCTTCAATTTTTATGATTAGCTAAAATTTTAAGTTCATAAACTCTTTTGGTCTCAACATCTAGGGTCACTTTTACCTCCTGCAAGCTTTCCGAAATCCCCCAAAAGTGCTTTGAAATAGTGGATTTTGGCCTTCTTTCACACCCTGGATTCATAGCTTATGGAATTTTGACCCAATATTTTATATTTATTTACATTCCTATTCCATGATTGTACCATAGCAATTTCATCCCAAACAATCCCCCCATCGGGTCTCTAGACACTAATATTTTGAAGTCATTATTTCCAATTTTATATCAAAATGGACCAAAATGAGCCTGAGCCCCTCACTAATTTTCCTATAGCCTTCATTAATCGATTTTGAATGCCTCAATCTCATCATATTCCAAGATAAACTTCTCCTATTATTGCCAGAACAATTTCCAAGCTCTAGACATTTTTACTTCTTTTTTCTTTTTTTAGTTTTTTAACATCTCTAATGACCTTCATCGAATCTCTTCTATTGGAATTGTCACATCATCCTTTCCCATGACTCCATCGAAGAAAACCCTCATATTGTACCCTCGATACAACACTCAAGTTAAACTATCGAACTTGTTCCATTGGGAATTTCCTTGATACCATCACGACAACCCTATAAATGGAACCCTCGAGACAACACTCTTGATACAATTATCATGCATTCCCCATCGGGACTTATCCCGATATTCTCATGAAAAACCTCAAAATGGGACCCCGATACTGCACTCATGATACACTATCGAACCGGGCCCATCAACCTACCCACACATTCATTTGATGTGGTTGGTCTACATCATACCCCTATACACATGTCATGGGTGGGGTCCATCCCAAATTTCCAAAAAAAATTGCATTTTCCTAATTAAACAAATTTTGATTTCCTCCAATTCAAAAATACCTCTCTCACATAACAAAGTCTAAATTAGTTTTGCTAATAGCTCTATGAATTCTTAAATTTTCCCCAAAATTCATAACCCAAACTACTATTCTTGCTAGTAGAACATGAATTGAACTCGTGGGATCCATTAAAACACCATATATTAATTAAACCCATGATTTTTTTCATAGAAGTATTTGTCCACATTGCCTATGCAACTTTGATTTTTCTGCCTATCATAGTGGATTTTTATCCGTACAACCTCGGTGCTACAACCAATAGCTATGATACCACTCGGTCACGTCCCCATCCATTTAATTGAACCAATGGAGGGGAGATTTATGAATTCCGAGCTTCTAAATTTTTCCCATGGCCATAATACAAAATTCATGAACAATAAAATATTTGTGCATATTCCTAAATAAAAATACAAAGAAAATAAACTCTATCCACACACATACATCATGCATATACAACATATTCAACACAAGCATAATATACAAACATTGCACATTCAAATACAAACAGAGTACTTGTCATTAAACAAAGAAGATCCAATCAATTGGTTATGTAAGAGCGATTTTCCACCCGACCGTAGGCACTCTGTCCATCATACACTCTTTTTACTGAGAGGCCATCCCCAAGCTAGGCTATGAGGCCACCAGGGAAAAAGGAAGTCTTACAAGATTCTTTGTCTCAACCCATAACCCATTCCACTCTCAATGCTTAACCAAATTCTCATCCAAACCTCTACAAGGATATCACTCAACCATAACATCCATGGCACTCCTTCCAACTACCCCACACAACATAAGAAAGGCATTCCCCTTCATTGATCCATAATTCCCTAAAAAAATACAACCCTTACAGTGCTTACCAATGTGTGTAGTAAGAGTCCACTATGTTGTATGTTGTTGAAGAATATCATGTAGCATTAATTCATGGCTTCTTAAGAATTCTTGAGTATAAAAACTCAATGGGTACAGGTTCCTAGCTTCCCAACCACATGCTCACCGATAACCATCTCATTTCTCTCAAATCTGCAACTATATTTCCAAATTCAAATTTCTACCTTTGCACAGTTTGGTAATTGGTAATGAACAACAAAATGATAATTATGTGTGGTGTATAAATCTGCTAGTAAAAATATATATAGTGAAAAAATGGATGGAAGACTCCAAAAGATGATATAACGGTGGAAAATATAGCTGAAATAACTTATGAACATGGAAGAGAGGGCTCTTATAGTAGTCATAGAATTACACTCATCCCATGCTTCCATAACTATATGAAATTACTTTCCTCACAAACCTAACCCATGCAATTAATGATTGAATAAAATAATAAAACAAAGAATTAATTGGCTCATTTAAAGCACATTGCAACAAATGTATGAGCACTAAGTTTGACAGTTTATAATGGAGGATTTAATCTCTTGTAGGCCCCTTTCCTCTTCCCCTCTCGAAGAATCATAACTCCTCTAGTACTCTTTACACATTCATCATGGCCCATTTTATTTTCAACATAATATTTACAATAGCATTTGAATTGGCATGATAAGACAACCGAATAGCCCATATAGAAATATTTACAACATACATGCCTAGACATTCACTAGTCGGTCCTTGGCCTTCAGTTGTGCACCAAGAATTCATACCAGTATATTTACAACATTTACATGATTTGATTTAACATATTCCAAATAAAAACCAAGGGTATTACAACTGAATCAAAAGGAAACTAGACCAAGTAACTTAAGCTATAGATAATCCTAACAAGGGGAAGTTGCATCATGTTTTCCATGTTTTGTTTGAAGAATAAATGGGTCCAACTACTCATATACAAACATAATTACTCATTATGAATAAACAATGGAAGCTAGTATTGACTACTAAAGGTATCTTGGAAGTTAGAAACAAGGTAAATCGTTCAAGGAGTGCCAACAAGTATATTACCAAGCAGAATAACATTCCAAAAAATAAGGCTACCGGAGAGAATAAATAATTTCGATCAAAACGTTTGTCTTTACCTATGGTTCAAGTATGAAACAATTTAAGAAGGGATGACTTGTAATATAACTAATTGTTAATCACTAGTTGATATTGAGAGTCACCATTTCTTGTCTGAAGAGTTGTAACTTTTGCACTCTATTGTATTTATGTGAATTGTATTTATGTGAATGCTCATTCCTTGTCATTTATCATTGAATGAATAATAATATATCTTTTTATATAAGTTTGCCTCCAAGAGTTAAATAAGGCTTGAAGTGTCGTGCCTTTGTTTTAAAAGCAAATGATTATGGTTTTAGGAATTGGCTTTCATTATATCATAGGGTGGGTAAAATAATAATAACTGGATGGTGCACTAGGTGGTGACAAAGTTTGATTTATAAGTGATACTTGTATCTTGGTAGTGCTTGGCTTATGTGGTCATAGGCATATTGGAAAAAATAAGGAAAGCTTGTTTTACGGTTTTGTGACAAGGAAAGAAGGAAAAGGGTCTTCCCCTTGTAAATTGGTAGAGATTTGTTGTAATATACCAATTTTACCCCTAAGTTTATTTGATCAATTATTTGATACTAAGGATTGGAATATTTAAACACCATAAAAAATGATGTATAAGTAAGTTGATTTGTTTTAAGTATGTACAAACTTTATTTTTTTCCAAACATGCCTATTGAATAGTATCGAGGAAAAGAGAATCCAAGTCCATTAGGGGGCAAGTTAATTAAAGGATAGTTAATTAAAAGAAACTTGTTAATCAAAAGGAAACGTAATTAAAAGAAATTAATTAAAAGGAAAGTTTACTAAAGGAAAGTTAATTTAAAGAAATAAAATATATTCCTTTAACTTCCACTATTCTCAATAAATGGAGAGAAGTCCTTTGGAATGTCTGTGTAAAAGTTCTTAGCTAAAAGAGACAGAAAGTGTAGGTATATTTTGAAAGCTTCTCAAGGCTTATGTAAGGTTGGAAAGGAATGGTGGGATGTTTGTATGTTTCTTTGAATATCAAGAAAATTGTTTTGATCAAAAACTGTTTTTTTTATGTGGAAAAAAAATGGAGAGAATTCATGAGAGTTGGGGGGTTTTTCCAAAACAAAAAAAAAAGGTAAAGAAAAGAGATTTGTTCTAATATACTCTAGGAAAATAAGAGGAAGAAAGAAAGATTAAGTTCAACCATAAGACATAAGTTGGGTAAATAGTAAATAGCTCCTTAATAACCAAACTCCTAGTGGACTTGGCTTGGCTCAGGGGTGGTTGAAGAGTTGATGGAAATGAACTCCTAAAAATATATGGTTGGGTGGATCCGTTTCCTCAAATTGGCATGTATGAAAAGACATCAAGTTCAACAAATAAGTAGATTTGTTGTATTTATTATTATTCATATCTAATGCAAATGAAATAATATGCACATAAAATAATTTATTGTATTTATTAATGTAGAATAATGTTGTTATGATTTTCATGACAGTAATATGCAGAGATAAAAGCATGGAATAGATACACTAGCATTTTTTAACACGAGATCTAACGGCTTAGATGTCTGATTTTCGACATATTGCGGTCGACAATTCGACAATCCTATTTTTTTTAAACGTCAGTTAAATTTCAGTGGTTTTTCGACAATGAAAACTCTTGTCGGAAATTCGATGAAGTTTACTTCAGAGCTGTCAGAAATCTGACCGAAAATTTTAGTGCAGAGGTGTCGAAAATCCAACTACATTTCTTTTATAGAAGTCGTATATCCAACACCTCCCCTTCATCGGTAGTATAGCAACGTTGTCATATTTAATGTAAATCCGGCCACAAATTTCACTTCATAGATGTTGAAAATCCGACGACACTATAAACTCCACTAAACTTTGCCAACTTTTCCTACTTTGTAGCTGCAACTCTGCTAAAATCCTGTCAACTTTTCTTATTTCGCAACTGCAACCCTGCTAAAATTCTACCAACTTGTCCTATTTCGCAGCTGCAACTCTGCTAAAATTATGCCAACTTTTCCTATTTGGCAGTTACAACTCTGCTAAATTTCTGCCAACTTTTCCTATTTCGCAACTCCAACTCCCCTAAATTCTGTCGATTTTTTCTATTTTTGTAGCTGAAACTCCGCTAAACTTCTACCAACTTTTCCTATTTTGTGTATGCAACTCCACTAATTCGTCAACCACAATATTTTTATATGATCGACAGTTTCTATTAGCCTGGTCCAATCTCCATGAGGAACATTAGATTCTCATCTATTCATCGTGTACTTTTGTGCCAGTATAGATGTACTTTATCCGTCCAGTTAACGATGACCAACTCACTGAAGCATGTGCGTATTTATATCCTCATGAATGATGCGACCATGAAATAACGCCACCATGGAAGGATGACGGCTCAACATTATATTGAAAGGTACGGGTTATAATCATAACCATAATTAGACATGATTTGGTCCCATCAGCAATAATATTTAGGTGTTTTCTACAACAACGATGATTTCACCCGAACGGTGAGATTCTAGGAGAAATCCCTCGGTCACATATGGGCCCTCCGGCATGGTTCCATATCTAGATTTGGAAATCTTGTCCCAACTCCTCACGTCTTTAATCAATCTGGTAGGCTCCACATTGGGGCTAGCATAGTTAATGCAGTGTTTGAAGTTTGGTGGGAACTCCATTGCTCACTCACGTGATCCTCTTCCCAAACTCACATCTAAAACTCTGTTGCCTCTACTTCGATGAGGAGGATTGAGGAGGATCAAGCTCGGAAGTTCATTCTGCTTGGCACCAGATCCTAGCATGAGTTTGAATGCTCCCAATTTCTTCCCCCCCACACCATCAATCTGGATTGGATCTCTAACAGAGCCCAAGGAAGCTGGAGAAATCGCTACAGTTACTATCATTTGATCCTTATAACATAACGAAGTTCTTTCTTTCACTCCCTGCCTCATTTCCATCCATGCATCAGAACCCTCCTGCACACACTTGAGGTTATATTCATATGCATTGATTGGTGTGTGCTTGATCTTTGCATATGATGACGGAATAAAAAATGTTAAAAGGGATACCAGTATTGCAAAAGATAAAACTGTTGAATAATCCATTTGCAAAAAGCCTATTTTTCACAAACTCTAGAAAAAGCATGCAAAGAAGAAGGAGGGGGACAAATTTTTTTTTTTGTTATAGATTTGAGAATCACTAGAGTTTTTCCCTGAGTGGCCATATGACCAAACACAACTCAGAATTTGATAAGTTGTGTTGTAAAATTCCTTCTTAACACCCAACTTTACTGTTGTCTTGTACACTCAATTTTTTCTAATCCATTGGCCAATTTGTTGGGTTGTGGTTAGGTTGAGGATAATAAGAATCCAATGACTAATGGGTTGGGTTGGGTTTGGTTTATTCTATTGGTGATTTCTCACCATATTTATCCAGGTTCTATTCTTAAACCATTCTTGTATTTATGTTGGAAAAATATTAAAATTACCACATTTTGAGCATTTTGATAATAAAAAATGGATCCCAGTGAAATTCTGTATTAATCAAATTACCATATACAGTTGGAATATGTGTGTATAATGTTAAGTTGAAATGTTGTACACTGTCTATCGTTTTCATTGTATTTGGTACTCTCACGCTGATATCAATATTTAACTATAATGTTTATTTTTAATTCCCGATTCATGATCTAGCTTGATTAATGATTCTTTTTGTTTTGTTCTTTTTTTTGCAGCGCATCCAAAAGAAAAAGATGGTGCAATAATGGACATTGTGCATTCAAGTGAAATGTTATCCCAACCCTGGACATGCAACAATATAATATGTCCTGTGCAACAATGTTTTGAACGAGGTTATCCACACAAAAAAGAGAAATATGTGGAACAACAATGAACAATGAGGCTTACTACATTGCCCTTATAGAAGGGCTAAAAACAACTAGAATGTACAGAGCCAATGGAGTATATGTCTACACCAATTTTGAACTTGTATGTAGGAAAATAAAAGGAATCTACCAAGTTAGAAAAGGGAATTTAAAACCGCTTCATGGCAAATTCCATATTTTTACGATCAACCACCATTCAAATATTAATAGGATGTCAGTTGAACTACTAGTTGGGGAAATGTCGACTCCAAGGGGGGGTGTGAAAAATGAAATGGTATCAACATCTGTTGCAGCAAATTCTAGGCTTGCACATTGTTACACATCTCTGATATGTGTATGTTTTTTTGTTGTAACTGTTTTGGTGTCACTCATGGTGTGTCTTTTTGAATAAAGAACCTAGTTCTCCCCATGATATAATACATTAAATGTGTATTTATAAATGTGTTGTACTCATTTTTCTCATTCATTCGCCATCTATCTATGATATTGTTATTCGCATATGTCATTCTGAAATATTTGTTGTGTATGCCTAATCTAAGTTGATTGATCTTGCATATGTCATTCCAAAATATTTGTTGTATATGCCTAATCTAATCCAAGTTGATTTCTCAATGGATTTGGTTATGTGTGAAAATTTCATATGAATATGATTGAATGAAATTCAAAATGAAAAAAACACAAACTTGGAGAAACTATTGATGGTGACAACAAACAAAGCAAGGGGAAATTTATGTATGGGATTCCATTCTTTGTAGAAAGTGTCCTACAAAAGCTTTTGCAGTAGATTGATGGAACACTTCTTGGATGAAGAGAGTAATGGTATTGGTGGTTGTGAGAAAACAGTCCTATCACAGGAAATATTGTGTATGAAAAGGAACCTAATGATGATCAAAGGATAAACTCAAGGAGAACCCAACTTGCTCACCATTTTTCTGCTTCCTAGTATACAATGATAATTTTGAATTAACATAGCTTCCTATAGTTAAATCCTTGAGAACCCTAACAACCAGAAGCTTTATGGATTTTCCCATCTATAGTGTAACATATTCAAAGTCCTGTTGGAAAACTGATGAGCACAGGTATTGGAGATCGCTAGAGGGACTCTGTATATGATCCATTGAGAGGGTGTGGCTGAAAAGCTAGAGGAACCATTGGTTAAGGAGTTGTCTCTTCGTAGGAGATGAATATAATAATTTGTTCCAAAATAATGCAAATATAAGGTATTTAAACATAAACCTACAGTATTTAATTGTTTGTGTATAGTTATCTCACAAAAAATCAATATGTAACTAAATTAACAAAAGGATCACTACCTAATTTATATGCAACCATTGACATAATATTTACTCAATATATTGAGTAGATCAGAAAATAAATTGGTAAAAAACATAAATGTACATTTGATGTTATAAATTTAATAATTTATTCATTATTAGTTTTCTAAATCCATTTTGCTAATGCAAAGACGTGCATGATGTATATGTGTGAAGCTTTTGTTTGCATCATGGAGAGAAAGGAGAACATGCCTTAAACTAAAGTATTATAAATTGTTAATTTGTTTGCATAATGAAGAGAAAGGAGAAAATGCCTTAAACTAAAGTACTTTAAATAGTTATATCAAAGGTTGAAAATCCACAAGAAAGCAATTTGCATCGTAATTGTGTATTTAGTTGATGTGGGTGCAATTGAACCCTACGATAATCTAGACAACGTGCCTTCTATTGGAGCAATAAGTTATAGGACTTTTGTTACGTTTGATTATGAAAAGAAGAAGCCAATATTTCTACCAACTACTGCTAATCAATAGATATGTTGCTTCGCACATAACATCAATATCCATAAGAAATGCATCGTTATGGCCATTCTAAGCACTAGACAAAGCAACATAATAATAGTTGTATGGAAGCATTGTGATCAAGATAAGTGCATCATTATGGCACTACTTGCAAGGTTGAAGGTAAAAAAATAGTCGCAAATAAAACTCTAAAATTACAAATAAAAAACATGGTTTCGAGTAAGAATCATTTTCAAAACAGAAACCTATATAGACTTCCAATATTATGGGTAAGATGAGCTTCCAGTCTAATGTCAAAGTGGCCAAATCTAAGAATGTAGATTTTGAATTCCATCATCATCATATAAAAAACAACATTTCTTGATATTAGAAGGTTGAATCCCCTCTTGACCAGATTGTCCCACGTCAAGATATTATTTCTTAATGATAGCCCAAAAAATTTACATTTTAAAGGTAACTTCAATTTCCATATTGTTGTATGCCAATCTGATTGGAATCTGGCAGCCACACCTACAGCCTGAATATTTCCATATTTCCATAATATCTACACATATAGTAGATCAGAAAACATGCGATAAAAAATGCATAAAACCCTAACAGATTGTACTAAAATGTCAATGGGAGTCGACCCCTTCCTGTATAGTGGGATATTTGTGTGTAAACAACAGATCCCTCCATCCTATTCAATATGACTCACTTTCAAGCTAGCCATGATTTTTATGATGGAAAGAATATTTTTTGAAAAATCATAATCCCTTTAATAGTTTAAGTCATTTCCTTATTTCCCAAAACTTTTGGAGATAACCTTTCAATTCCATACACATTTCCATGTTTCACACAACTTATCCTCATTGTCATGAGGCCCTACAAAATGTTTTTTCTTTAGCTAAGGAAATGAAGGAAAGTGTGGCTGGTATTCTAAATGAGATCACCTCAAAAGTTCTGGCCAACATATAAAGTTATGTGCATATGAAACACTAAACAAAAGAAACTACCAAGAACTAAGTAGAAGAGGTATTGAATATAAAAGAGGAATTGAGGGAAAGGGGAGCTTCTTTGTAGGGTATTAGAATCCAGGTGAGACCATGAAAGTATAAAAATAAGGATCATCCAAAATTCATTAATGGTCTAGAGATCTAACAAGTATTATATAAAATTTTTATCCTTCTAGTGGAAATAATTCTTGCTTCCACGAAGGCCACACCATCAAGATGCACCAACAATATTAACAATATTGCAGTTGAACTTCAACAATATGTTGGTAAAGACCCACTATATTTGTACATCTTTCTTTGGTATCAGGCCTCTTCATCCACTTAGGCTCTCCTAAAACCTTGAAATCTACATTAGGTGCATATTACATATTAAAAAATTATCACTCAATTTATCCTAAAAGTTGTTATGGGTCCATCAAAACTACAATAAAAATGTCATGTTTGGGCCTAGTCTTCCTCCACTTAGGCTCTCCTAAAAAATTTAAATCTACATTATGTGCATATTAAAGACTAAAAAATTATCACTGCTACTCGATATGCACATATCCCATATAAAACCATTAATTATGTGTATTCTTAGTTTTTCAGTTCTTCTTGGACTTCTTCTAGAAGCTAGGTTATCAAGACTGCAACAAAAATGTCTATTTGAGGGCCTCTCCCTCCACTTAGGCTCTTGAAATGTAGGAATAGAACATATAATATGATGTACACCATAATTTCCAATCTTGTAATAACTCTGTAAGTTCAAGTCCATCTTTCAAGGAATTTCAACTATCAAGCATGCATCACATCACAAAATCTTGTGTAGCTTTCTAAGTACAATCATTTGTCACACTCATAGGCAATGTTTCATGTACCATTTTGAATATAACTATTTATCAACCTCATTTGAAAATATAAAAATACACAATTATTTGAAGATCAAGGAATATATGGTTATTTCAACTAACATGAAACTCATACAACACAACACAATATGGATTTCTAAGAACATGTATTCATCTGATCATGCTCATGTAGAACTAATCCTCTAATGGATATACTTGAGATATCCATGAGGGTATGAGGCCATAGTAGACGAGTAGGAATTTCAGAAGTTAAGCCAGGGTCTTTGAAGTTTGTATAGTTTTAATTAATGAATGAAAAGAAAGATTTGTCAATTGCTATGTGCTCTTATATAGTCTGTGTGAACGTATTTGAGCTTTGATAAATGTTATTTTTTGTAGAAGATTTAGTTGTGCATAAACCCTGATAAGGAGAAAGACTATTTAGGTGAAATACTGTGAGTACATGCATATCTAATTTGAATGAAAGATAGATAAATTTTGAACTATGTAATTTAGGTGGTGAACTTGATTTGTGATTTTGGAGATCTGTGAAGCTTTGATAAAGGGATATTCATGAATTTGTGTTGTTTCTGTCAATACTATGTATTTGGAATTAACACTTGCTCTAAGTAGTTATTGGATACTAACTCTGTGTGACAAGTATCCAAGTCTATGTGTAAAGAAATCGAAAGAATTATGTGCTTCTCTATTTGACATAAGGAACAACGTAACCACCTGTAGGCTATGCATTTGGAGTCTGGTACAAATAATTCTTTATTAAAAGCTTTAGTTTAATTATAATCATAGGATTTCTTGAAGGATTTTGGAAAGACACAGATTTACAGACAGATTCGATGAGAATGAGACTGTAATGGTGAAGTAAATAGATTGGATGACGATCGAATGTTTGAAGGAGTGTTGATAGGTTTGAGTGGGGTTTGCAAATGCACCCACCATTTGTATTTTGGATTGAATACGATGGGAATTGAAGACGTCATTGGAAGGAGATGAGGCTATTGGGAAACTCATGTTGGCATAGTAACCTGTTAGTGCTAATAGATATCTTCTGCCAACTCATTTGTTCTCCATGGCTCTCAAACAAGACCGAATAGGTCGTACTATGCAAGGACCATTATGTCTAGAGTGGAGGTCATTATGGAGGAAATAAAATTTAACAGGGGGTTATAAAGGGTGTTCATTTCAGGATGGATGACTAAATGGGAAATCAAAGAAAGATGTCCCACTATTTCATTGAGGAAGCTTGGGAACAATCTTCTTGACTCAACTACTTTCAAGTTAGCATAGTAACATGTTAGCGTATTGAGAATATAGTTGTGTGGATAATGCATATATTTGACCAACAAAACCTAAGTGTTGGTGCACAACAATTCTCCCATGCAATGCTTGAGCAAGTAGATAAGCTTCAAATAATTGAAGAGATAGAGAAGGGGTATTGAAGATCCGTTCATTAGCTATACTATTGAGATGTTCCATTTGCCCAAAATTGTTAGCTACATCACTTCCACACTCATAGTTGTAATTTCTGAAATGCAGTGGCAAAATGAGATAGAAATTTGTACTTATCGAAGACATATTTGCAATCAATTTAGCACAGTCACAATGAAGTCCTGAAACCAGTCATGGTGGGTCAATCACAAACCCGTGCAGAGAATATTGTAGTAAACTCCGTGCATTCAACTTCGTGAAGGAATAACATTGAAGAAACTGACAGAGCATATAAGTGAAGGAACCGGCTCTGTGAAGGAACTGACTGATCTGCGAGGGAACTCAGGAAGTGAAAAACACAACACATGGGAGGGGACTTAGATGGTCGAGTGAAAATGCAACATGTGGGAAGGGACTTAGATGTTTTATTGTTTTACTTATATATATATATATAGTATGTATTGTTTTATTTTTTATTTTTTATTTATGTTTATTTAATTATTTATTTGTCCATACACTATTCAAATATATAGAGACTAAAGTTTAACATTGTAGAGAGTCTTCTATTGAACCATAATAAAGTGTTGAGTTATGATTGTAATTCTATATTGTATTTATACTTCAATTAATGAGAATTAGTAAATATATTCTCTTGTGATTGTGTGATCTATTTTGTCTTTTATGGGTAAGGTAAGTTATTAAGAATTCAATTTGTATTTTGTGTCTTTGTTCTAATATTTATGTGTAGCAAGCTACTATATTAAATTTCTAGATTTGTAGGAGAATCAAGATCATTGTTCCCCTCGCTATACCACTTGGTATCACAATATGATTGAAACTTGAGTAGAAAACTAAGTGTCACATACCCCAATTTTGTAAAATTATGTAATTGTTTTATTTTATTTCTGAAACATTATGTTAAACTTAATCCTAAGTAAGGATTGATGACTCAGCAGAGTCAACAGTTATGGAGTGTAATTCAGAATATTTTATTATTAATAAATAAATTATGGAGACAACAGCATGGGAGAGCTGTTAAAAGAGGTTACTGGTCAAACTGGTGGATGGAACTAGGTGGCAAGGCAAAACACAAGTGGCAGCATCCTCAAACACTTCCTAAGTTGCAGGTGGAAACTTCCCTATATTTGGGGTCATGATTCCCCAAGAAAGTGCAATCTGAGCAGGTGGCTCATTAAATGACAGTTAACCCAACTAAGACCTAGGCAATCTTTTAAAAGTACTCAATGAATAGAGCTAAGGCTGCTCAGATTTTATTCCAGATAGAATTCATTCAGGTGAATGTTATTCAGGAATTTCATTGAGGAAAGAAGGGAAAAACAGTAAGGAAGTGTTTTGAGTGGATTGCTGCAGTAACTTGATTTTTATTACAGCTATTTGGGATGAGAGAAATGACTGATAGTTCTGAGTTAATACTGAGTTGAAGACTGGTATCTAAAATTGCTGCACCTAGTTCCAGCCATGGAGACCAGAGCAAGCTCGGGGGTCCTGAGAAGTCGTTGTTTGAGCGCTCTCCAAAAGTTGGTAGGGAGGAACATCCTCCCATTGCTGTTGTTGTCCACAGCTCAAACAGGTTCTGGAATTTATTTCTTTATGTTTACTGAGTTTAAAATGGATGCATGTTATGTCTAATTATAGGTCTGAATAGTTAATTAATTTTTCAGTAAAGTTAAGTATTACAGAATATCAGAAGTTAATTTGTTAGTAGTACTGTGTTTTTCCACATCCAGAATCACCGGACCGTACTCTAGCATAGTATCTCGGTGATGAGAATTATTATTCTTCTGAACCGAATCCCTATTAGCTATTACAAGTGTTTTCATAACTTTATATGTTATTTTCCACAGTCAGTAAAAGAAAGAAAAGTTAAATTTTATTACTGCGTATTTGTTTCTTTCCAACTCTACTGTGAAGATTAGATAGTAAAGGAATAGTTAGAATTTCATACTGTTTACTATAGTTACATCCTATGTAACAGGATAACTTCCTTACTAAAATAAACTTAAGTAAGAACTAGTATTATAAATTACTATTAACTATTCAGGACTATAGATAATGTGTATTATAATGTTTATTCCGTTCTTGTTGTTATTTAGTTTCTTTTGTTTCAAACTAAGTTGTACAGGTTACAGAGTTTATACTCTTTTTTTGAATAAAAGTACGTTAATATTTCGTTCTTGTGGAACAATGATAAGAAAAATAATCATAAGTAAATATTTACAACTAAGGAGATAAACTATTTACAGCAGAGTAATGAAAGAATAGTATAAACTATAAAGAATTAAATATTAAATAGTATTCCAATAATTATAAAAACAATCAAGGTTAAATAAAAGGAGGATCTATTATTACAAATAAAAGATAAGATTATTAATATTGTATTAGTAACTATTATTGTAATAATAATGTTTATATTGACATATATATTATCTAATATGAACCCTACTATTATTACTTTAAACAAGTGTATCATTATAAACAAACCATAGTATAACTCAGGTATTTAACCTGAGAGTAACTCTATAAAACATTTTCATTCATTTAACTAACTCAAATGCTTATAAAATCAAAGGTGAATAACAGTTTTGCTCATTTAACAAGCTTAGTCTTTAGGGTAATGATTTTTACCCATAAATACAAAAGAATAGTAATAGTATTATATTCAATATCAAAGTAGGAAACATTATTGTTTACAAACTATAAATTAGGGTCAAAACCCTAGATAATTATTTATTGCAATAAATTAATAATTATAAAAAAATAAGATAAGAATTTACTACAGCTGCATTATAAATAACATTATAAGGCTATTCTAAGCCTGAAGAAGTATTTACTTCTTAAACAAATCTTAAACAAGAAACAATACATTAATACAGTCAAGGTAAATCTGTACCAAAGAAAAGACATGAGTACAGGACGCTCGACCAGCGAGCTTAAGTTTTTAAAAAGAAAAGAAAATCTCATCAGTAACCTAACGAGACAGATGTCTCTTCAACAAAATTTATTAATTAAAATAAGAACTAGTAATTTCTTCTTACGGCTGGGTTAATAAATAAAACGCAGCAAGTATTCTTTAATTAAATCTTTCCAATACTGCATTAAGGATACATGCAAAAGAGAGAAACAATTTTAAACATTTCTTAGATCTGAGGGTAACTACCCTAACCCTTTCCTCTTAATAAACAGAACACCTGCAACTCTGTTTTATTTATTAACCATAGCTATAACAGAAATATATATATGTAAAGGCTTACAGCCTATAGAAGTGACTGAAAATAGTAACGCAAGGCTTATAACCTGTAAAACTCATTAACACAGTAATAACGCGAAGGCTTACAGCCTGCAAATCTTTATAAACCATACAGTATTTAAAAACAAAGCTTTACATTCACGGCCGTAGCCGGAGAGCTCTCTTAAGAGCTAGGGTTTCACCCACAACACAAAAATTTAAAACAAACAACTTAAAAACCACGAAGAACAGACAGGCTGTAGTGAACAACCCAACGCCATCTTGAAAGGACTCAGACAAAGATGTTAAGCCGTGGAAGGATCCAGGCTTACCGTGGTCGAGGAGACGTAACCCACATTCTGGTGTAAGCTAGGAAGCGTAGCAGGTTCACTTGCAAGAAGATCATTCACGGCCAAATATCAGCATTTTAGTATTTAACTACCAGGATATAAAATTAACCTGTGTAAAGAACTGTTGTAACATTAATATAAGCAAAGCAGAGTTTACCTTATGTAAAATAACCCTCACAGTAAGCTACGGCCAGTCAATACTTTGAGCCTGTCAAACGATGGACAAGGATTGGTTTAACTTCATTTTAACCTTTGCAGTAAGAAGGAGAACCAGTGACTCAATGGAGAGTATAACCCTTCGGCCGCAGCACTCTTCTATCTTTCTCCCAGGACCAGTTAACAGCACCAGTCACGCTACTAAGGGGATAGTCTGTCACGCAGGGCAAGGAAAGGTAGACAGTCACCTAAGCTGGATAAACCAAACAATGGCGAACCTACGAAGGCAAGTAGCAAGTTTTTTATTGAATCTAACCACCCTCACAGTGCGGTAACCGAGCTCGAGAGGAGCTGGAACAACAGAAGAACAATGGCGGCAACACCACAGCAGAATAATCCAGAAAGAGCCTACAGAGAGGCCAGAGGCCTGAGAGAAAAGGAGAATGATGATTTAGGGTTAGATGAACTGTTTTATAGTGCCAGTGCATGGCCACCAGTCGACCACGTAGCCCCTTTTAAATATTTTTTGCATGGGGGTATCATCCTAAAGTTAAAAATCGATGATTGTTTCCAAAGAAGTCATCGTTGGAAGGTTCATAAGAGTTCAAACCTTAGTACAACCTGCATCAAAAACCAATCATGTGCTTAAGTCAATACATAAAAACCTTGTAACGTTAGTCTATGTATGTAATAAACCTTGCATATTATATAACGGTGGTTATATAGTCTCGTTGTTTAATTATAGAGATAGGTTTATTACATAAGGGTTATAGAATCTTAGATTATGGTTTTAATATTTACAACGTTAATGCTATAGAATCTAGGGTTTGATTATTGTATAGTCTCATGCTCATAAGCATAGAAGTTTGTATATATGTTTAAGAGTTACAAGGAATAGATTGGGGTTATAGTTAGGTGGTTGTCACCATAACTACGATACCATCGTTTTGTTTTTAATAAACCTCTTACTCCTTGAAGTATATACAATTAATGGTGGTTCTATTAAAGATGCTCAACATTTGATTTGGTTTATCCTAGTACATAAACTAGATGTTATAGTTAGAGATAACACATCCTTGCTATAGTCATAGCATTCTTTTAGTGACAATTAGACTATGTCACATCCAAGCTCAAAATTTTATGAGAGACTCCTTAAGCAAGGTAGAATAGAATCTGGAATACTCTTTCTATCTTTTTTATTGATAATCTAGTCTTAATATATCTTAAATAATTGAATATAATGAGTTTAGGATTGATTTTTAACAGCTTTGGGTTTCCAACCCAATGATACTTCTGGAATGAGTTAAGTCTTCTAAGGGATTATAGACTTTTAAACTATAAATGGGATACTTGTTTCAGATCATAAATCTTAGATGCTTCAGTAAGAGAGTTGATGGATTGATTTTAATAATAGTTCTTATCAGTTGAAAAACTGAACAGTATGCAAGTTAAGCATGGAATGTTTTTATTTGAACTTGACAAGAAGAAATAAACCTGTGAAGCTGTGATTTTTCTACCATGATAAGCTGTTAGGTAAAGAAAATAATATGTAAGTTCTTATACTTATTTTCAGGAGGAACATTTAAGTTTTTCATACTTGAAAATCTACTAAACCTCATGACCCTGTATGGTATAGTCTTCTACTGTGTGTTTGTGAAAAATGCATTTCGTTTAGTATTAAGTCTTAAAGAAAAATATAGCAGAGATAACAAGATATTACCTTGAAAATTATGATGTTTTTTGTCTAGCATGTATAAACTTTTACTAAACAAATTGTATGCAGAATATGAACTGTAACTTCAAAGACTTGTTAGCATCGAACCATACTTCTTACGTGTATATCTGTAATAGAAGAAAAATGGCTGCGTTAGCTCGAAAGCTAAGTAAGCCCAGCCCTTACGACAAACCACCTTATGTCGCAAAACAGAAAACTAATCAGTAGCTGAAAAGAAAAATGCTTTTCAAAGTACAGAGTATTTGAATAACTAATCAGTTACATTTTAAATAGCATAAACTAATAAACTAGTTAACAACTGCTTTTAATGTGATTATATGTTATTTTTAAAAGTTTTAAATTTTTCGAAATTTTGGGGTTTTGACACTAAGTGAGAAAAAGGATCAAAGAAGGTGAAAATGTTGTTCTAATTTGAAGAAATTGCATGGAGATACTAAAGTAGAGATACAAATAGATAATTGCAAAGAACATGAAGAAGATATGTAGAGTTAGAGAACAACTAGTTGTTATAACACTAATTGGAACTTTAATGACCCTAATGGAAACCTAATGATCCTAATGGAATATGGGTGAAGCTAATTGAATCAAATAACCCCTAATGGCATCCATATTTCCCTAATTGACCTCCAAATGTCCCTAATTCCATATGAATAGTCCTTAATGTCATATGAAGAGTCCTTAATAGCTACTATAGGCCTTAAATCATATATAAGAGTCCTTCATAATTGATGGTCCCTCCTCAATACAAGTTACCAACTCAATATATCCCAAAATCCATTGAAAAAACACGGTTTAGAGGGAATACACACATTTCCTTAAGGAAGGAAAGGAGGATGTGCCTTGTAAAAAGCACAAAATATATAAGAAACACCAAAATTCTCTAAATTGAATGGTTGGTAAAGTTGTTCTTTGGGTATAACACCTTGAAACCACCCTCCAACCATGTCAACCATGATTATGATGATGTTATTCATGATCATGACCATGCCAAATCTCGAAACAAGCTCGAATTGTTAGCAATAATGTTTGAGTCTAGAAACCATCCCACACCGTCAATGCATGCACCAAGTTTAACCATGCCAAATTTCAGTACAAGCTAAATTTACACATACCAATAAAATTCAATATTTATATTGCAGTATTCAATCAAAATATGTAGAGTAGAGAAATTATTGCATACCTCGTACACTTCTAGCGGAATAGCAGCTACAAAAAGAGGAAAAGTTCGCAAAATTTTAGTGGAGTTGCAACTGCGAAAATAGGAAAAGTCGACAGAATTTAGCAGAGTTGCAGCTGCGAAATAGGATAAATTGGCATAATTTTAGCAGAGTCGTAGCTGTGAAATACGAAAAACCTGGCATAATTTTAGCAAAGTTGCAGCTGCGAAATAGGAAAAGTTGGCATAATTTTAGAGGAGCTGCAGTTGCCAAATAGGAAAAGTTGGCAAAATTTTAGCGGAGTTGCAACTGTGAAATAGGAAAAGTTGGCAGAATTTTAGTGGAGTTGCAGCTACGACATAGGAAAAATTGGTAGAATTTTAGCGGATTTGCAGCTGTGAAATAGGAAAAGTTGGTAGAGTTCAGCAGAGTTTCCAGTGCCGTCAGATTTTAGACTTATATGAAGTGAAATTTGTGGTCGGATTTACATTAAATCCAGCAACGTGTGTTGGCCCAATCTATTGTCATAAATTAGTAATTTTTAATTGTCAATATGGTATCCTAAGACTTAGAAGCACATCCAAAATTTATGGACTTAGAACTAGACCAGTTTGAAATACACTATGCTTTTAGAAATAAACCTAAAATTTTTTAAATGTTGTAAGCTCAGAACTACCAAACTCCCTTACAGAAAATGTATGCATTGGCATTCTTGAACTCAACAACATCTGAAACATGAATTATTCTAAAACTTTAAAATATAAAAATCATAAAAACTATAGCATTATTATTCCATTGCTGAAAACAGAAGACATTGAGTTCTTTTACAAGGAGTCAATTCATAATGTATTTGACTTCTTCAACAACTGAACATTTTCTAAAAAATAGAACTAGAACAATATACAGTGATTGGAAAATATACACTATTGTCAAATAATGAAACCTGCATGCATCACATAGCATGATAATAAAATCCTACTTGCATTTAAATTGTCTGGAATTGGATCGCAAAAATTTTGTTTTTAAAATTTTTAATTGAAATCTACAGGAACATTAAAAACATACCAAATAGCTGTAGTGAAATAAATGAGTGTGTAGGCTTTGTAGAGTGGGCCCTCCACTACTTCACACACACACACAATAAAATTATAGAACTCTCAACAAATAAATCAATTACATAGCATAAAAAAATGAGCACACCCACAATTATCTGAAGTCTGAAATTCGTATTGCAAAATGCAGATGTTCACAGTTGTCAGATGGCAATTACATAGAAAAATTCAGATACTTATACTACTTGGTTTAAAACTGAAATTCTACAATCCTACTAAAATCGTAATGACATATTTCCATTATCCCTGAGCCCTTCCTCATATCCACAAATATAGGACAAAATATCTGCAATATTGAAACAGCCCTGTTTTTATGCTTCCTGGTAGTACAGGTGGTTGTCTTCTCCCAGTATTGACTCGACATCTTTGAAAACTATTTAATGAAGTTGTTGGAAATAAATCCATCCTTGGACATCAAGGATTCTCCTAAGTCTTTAAAATCACACCCAACTATCCTGCAAATATCCAAAGCTGGGAGCATTTACGGGAAGTTAGCAAATTCTGTAATTTCACTGAATTTTAGATTTAAATGTTTTAAAAAATAAAACATTCGATTCATTTAAGAGTTGCAACAACTATAACTTAGTTTGATTGGATTCAAGGTATTATGGGTGAAACATAAGGGGCTAAATAGGTGACTTGAAGAGTTATGGATAAAAAATAGGTATCAAAAATAGTATCCAACATCTCCCCAAAAAGGAAGGTATTGCATGTCATCATGCATAAATAGTGTTTCCAAAACTGAAGCTGCATATCCCCATGCACAAAATTGTTTTTGCTTTGCTACTACTAATCCAATGACATTTCTCATGTCTAGGATGATACATCAACACTAACCTGAGCTACACGAAGGACCTTCAATCTTTGATACTTGGTTTTGAGTGTCCTCTTTTGTTGATACCATTTATATTCTTGTTTAGAGATTTTAATATTCTGAACTCTAAGATTTCTATTATTTTTCCTCAGTCTCTCATTTTCCAATTCCATTTCCTTCATTTCTAGTTTTAAGTTTTCAATCTTTTTACTGTTCTTGGAAGGATTCTTCTTTTTCATCCCTATTGTAGGTTGTGTGGAAATAGTGTTCACTTCAAATTCCTCATCTTTTTTCTTAAATTTTTCCTTCTTCAACTCTAAGCTCTATTCCTTTTCCTTTTTTGTGGCTTGCTGCTCAAAGATAGGAAAAATGATGGTTATATCCTCATTATATTTCTTGTGTTTGTCAGTTGGAGTCTTCTCAACTATATGAATATCTAACTCCAATATTTCTTTTGTTTTTTATTGTTCAAAGATGATATTTACCTCTTCATCATTTTTCCCAATTTCTCTTGTTGGGCTTTCCTCTTGACTTTCCAGGGATTGTATGTATACATAGTGCCTATGTTGTTCCTCATCGTCATTTTCTATTGCTTGCTTCTTCTATCCTTGTTGATGTTTCCTTGATATTCTTTCATAAGTGGTGAATATCTTATCCTTTTCTTGGAATTGAAATTCTTCTTTTACCATGCTTCTTGTTCTTATTCTTCTCTTAGGTTGTTTTGAGCTTGTTGCCTCAAAGTTTTGTATATCATATTCAATGTATGTTATCATTAACATTTCACCTTCTTTCAATCCTTCATCCAGCAGCTCCTTTGGTTCTTCAAATTCATTATGAACTACAACCTGTTGCCATGTCAAACTTTGTTTTTGTAACTCAGGTGTAAGGATAATTTTGATGATTCCATAATGGAAAAGGATTGTGGTAGTGTCTTCAGTGCATTTTTTAACAGCTTTAGCCATTTTGGAAAGGCTCTATAGCAAAAAATAGGGTATGTTAATTTCACAATCACCTCTCAAATGTTGCATCAGTTTAATGTGATAGAGATACATGACGGTAAATCTTCCTTCACAAGTAAGGAATTTCTGGATAATATATGCCACTTCATCCCAAGGATGAATTAACCAACTCCTCGGTACTACTTTCTTCCATTTTACTGAGCCTTCCCTTGATCTTCATAGGAAAGGTATGCATGCCTTCTCTTCAAACTATTTTTTTTTAAAGAACCTCTCCCCCTGCTGAGGTAATCCAATAGTTTCTGCCAAGATATCCTCAGATAACCTGAAAATAAAGTTACCTATTGTATCCCTCTCTCCATCAAATGAATGGGAAAATTCTAGGCTAATTTTTCCATTACATCCATCAAACTTCTCAAAGAAAGGAATCCACTGTTTTCTTTCAAAAATTTCCAAACATCTTTCATGAATAGCAGAGGAATCAAATTTCCTTGGTTCTATCCTAGAAACCATTTTTTTACTTTCAGGAAGGATTTCCTTATACAAGGGAAATTTCAAATAGAATTTAACTCAAAAATTCTTATCCTAGCTTGCAATATCGCTTAAAAGTTATGTTCTACTTTCAATTTCAACTAGAAAAAATCATAAATTTCTTGTTTCGAATTGGCCTTACCTCTCCTCAAGCGAATTCTTTTTCACAATTAAGCCTGTGTGCTTGCAAATATCCTTCTAATATGTCTGTTTTTTACACAGAGAATGATTCCTACTCTTTAGCTATGCCTGCATACTTCTCTGTTTTCAACAATTTACCTATGTAATTGTGAGAGTGATTCCTCTGCAATCATGAACGTGGAACTAAGAATGAGCAAAATGCCAACATACTATCTTAAATTGGGAATTAACCAGTTTAGAATTAAATTGTGCTCCTTGATCAGTAACAATCTCTCTAGGAATTCCATATCTAACAAATATTTCTTCAAAGAGAAAATTGACTATTGTTTGTTTTGTGGCTCTTGGTAGTGCTTTAGCTTCCACCCATTTCATAACATATTCAGTACATACCAATATATTCCTCTTTCCTTCTGATGGTGGATTTATTAGTTTGATGAAATCAAGATCCCATTTTTCAAATGGCTCTATGAGAACCTGTGGCTGGAGTGGCATCTCGTCAGATGGTACTATTCTTTCCATCCTTTGACAAATATCACAGCTTCTAATATGTTTCTGAGGATATTTGAATATAGATGGCCAATAATATCCTAATTTAAGTATTTTATATGATGTTCTTTTATCTGCAAAATGGCCACCACATGGTTCATCATGAAAAGCTTTTAAAATTTCTAAAATCTCATCTTTCCTAACACCTATTCTAATAATAAGATAATATCATATATAGAAAGATCTCCATTCACCCATATGTGTCTATCACTTTGCTTAATGATTATTTTCTTCTCTTTTGATGTCATAGAGGGAGGTATTTTTCCTGATGATAAGTAGTTAGCTATATCATCATACCATGGATTTATAACAAAAATAGTAAATAAGTGTTCATTAGGAAAACTATCTAAAATAGGAACAACCTCACCAGAATTATTTATCGAGATAGGAAAATTTTCCATTTGATTTCCCTTCCAGGTATCTAGGACAGTAATGTGGAATTCCTCCATCAATAAGAGCCACCTTGTTATCATACCATTAGTGATAGGATTGATGATTAAATATATTAAGGCAAAGTGATATGTATGGACAAAGATTTCATAACCAGTAATGTAATGACGAAATTTGTTCACATCATGTACTACTACCAACATCTCCTTCTCAGTAACTGTGTAATTCAATTCTGCAAGAGTTATAATTTTGCTAATAAAGTAAATAGAATAAGTCATAAGTTTTTTTTTGAACCAAAGATGCCCCAATTGCAGTGTCTAATGCATCGGTAGAGATGTGCAATGGCAATGTCCAATTAGGCCCCCTTAAGATAGGTGTTGATGATAACTTTTCTTTAAGTTTCTGAAAGGCAACTTGACAATTAGTTTCCCAATGAAAATGTACATCTTTGGAAAGAAATTTGAATAGTGGCAAAGCAATTTTACTAAAATGTTCAATAAACCTTTGGTAATAACCTACATACCCAAGAAAAATTCTCACATCTTTTTTATTTTTAGGTTCTGATAAACTCACAATAAGTTGTATTTTTGCAAGATCCACATTTATTCCAGATGATGAAATATGATGACCTAACACTATCCCTTCAGTTAACCTCATGAAACATTTTTCATTACTAAGGGAAAGATTTGATATTATGAATATTTGTATGATCTTCTCTAAATTTTCCAAGGCATCTTCAAAAGTGTTGCCATACACACAAAAAATCATCCATATATACCTCGACACATTCATGAATTAAATTATCAAAAATAGCCAGGACTGCTCTCTGAAAAGTAGTTGGAGTATTACATAGGTCAAGAGGTAAAAATTTATAAGCATGTGTGCCCCAAGGGCATGTAAAAGTAATTTTGTCCTGGTCTTCCAATACAATTATGATTTGATTGTATCCACTGAATCCATCTAAGAAGGAAAAATATCTTTTTCCAACTAGTGCATCCAATACTTGATCAATGAATGGTAATGGAAAATAATCTTTAAGTGTTGCTTTGTTTAACTCCCTGTAATCCACACAAATTCTCCACTTTCCATTTTTTTGAGGAACAACAACTAATGGGGAAACCCAATGACTGTCAGAAATAGGGTAGATAAATCCTACCTTTAATAACTTTTGCAATTCTTCTTTGACTATTTCTTTTAGTATAGGGTTCATTCTTCGTTGAGGTTGCCTTAGAGGTCTTATGTTATCATCTGTGTAAATATGGTGAGTACATGTTTCCTGATGAATTCCTGGCATGTCATTATACTCCCAAGCAAATGCTTTGTGAAATTTATTTAGTAATGCAATCAACAGTTCTTCTTGTGATAAAGTGAGATGTGCACCAATATTCAAGTATTTTATAGGATTGATTTCGATTGTTGTTCTTTGAGCACTTGTTATTGAATGAACAGAAAAAATATCATCAAATGATGAATCCAAAGAATCAATTGTGCAATTAAACTGAAAATTTTGACCTAAAACCTGATCTGCAGCAATACATTGCATGTCCCTTAATTGTTCAAAGATATCTGGTTCAAAAATAAAGTAATCTAGCAGATCTTCATTATTTTCTTCTCTAAAATAAAAAGCTTGATTAATACTTAAGATAGGCTGAATTACTTCTTCATGTTGCTATTTTGTTTCATTAATCTAGGATAACTGATCTGTCATAGAAGGTATTTGAGAAGAAGGATAAAGTGTAATCTGTTTCCTTTATGTTTCGTGTGAAATGATCATATTTCCTGCCCTACAACCAATAAAAGCATCAACTGTAGCTAACCAAGGTCTTCCAAGAATCAATGGGTGTCCCCCTAAATTAGATTTTGGTTGAAGAACCAAGAAATGTACAGGATACTCCCAGGAATCTAGAGAAATTATGATATCTTCAAGTATCCCTTCTGGTGCTATTTTAGATCTATGAGCTAACTCTAGGATTGTAGTGGTTGGTCTAAGGTTCTTCAAATCCATAGTATTTCATTGTTTCTAGTGTCATTGCATTAATAGTTGCACCTAAATCAATTAAATTTTTTGAAATTGAAAAGTTGTTGATAGTTATTGTTACCATTGGAATTCCTGGATCAACATATTTTTCAACAAAAAATAGTATTTGACATTAAGCCTGTTAAATTTCCAATTACATGAATTGTTGGTGGATATTTCTTTCGTCTACCAGTATTGTTTAAACATAACTCCTTAATTTATTTTGTATAGATTGGGATGTCTTTAATATATTGCAATAAGGGAATTTTTACATAGACATTTGTTAATTCATCTAAGATATCAAATTCAGGAAGAGAAATTGAAAATTTTTCCTTAACTAACATTTCTAGAAAAGGAGGTGTTTGAGGTATTAACATTTTATCTTTCTAAGTTTGTTTCTCTAGCTGCAAATTTTATGTATTAGATTTTTTTGGAATTTTATCTTTTTCTGCTTGTTCTTCTATGATAACAGGGGATTCTTTTTCCAAAATATTTCCAGACCTCAAGTGGATATTTTGAATAGGAAGGATTGAGTATGAAATTGTTGTTCCTTCACCAATATTATACATGGGTTTCTCCACTCTATTATTAGGATTTGGTACTAGTTGGGCTAGTAATTGTGTTGGCCGAGGTGGAGGTTGGTTAGATGGTAGTTGAAGTTGTTGAGGTTGGGTTAGTTGAGGAGAAGGATTTTTTTGTGAAGGAAATGAAGGTGAGTATGTTGGTATTTTGGGTAAGCAAAATATTGTTGGTAAGGTTGTGGATAGGCCTGCTGATATGTTTGGTTTCCATGAGAATATCCTCACCAATTTTGAATAGGTTGGTTTTGGTTTGGCTGAGGCAACCAAGTCTTCCAGGACATAGGTGTACTTCATGAATTTTGACCAGGGTATTGATAACTTGGAAAAAATTGTTGCATAGGGTATTGAGACATACCTGGAAAATGTGGCTCCCATGGTATTTTTTGTGCCAGAAGGTAAAGAGACTCCATGCTTTGGCTTTCTTCCACTCGAGCTACTTGCAATTATTTCAACCTAGAACATTCATCAGTGTTATGATTTTCTGCACATAATCCACAAATATGAACATTATTTAGAGGGCATTCTTTCAATGGATGTTTCTTCCTACATTTATTATGGAAATTTGATAGAGCTTGGTCTTGTTGATCTTGTTGTTCTTTTATTTTCTTAGTTTTTAATACTTATACTTGTGTTCCTAAAGTACTCATAAGATCAGCTTTGAAATCCTCTAACAAGCTTCCAAACTCGGCTCTTGATATACTCCCTATTGTTGATTTAGTTATCTTTGAAATGATATCCCTTTTCCCTTTTCTGGCTCTTCCTCATGAATACTTTTGACATAACTCTGGAATTTCATCAAATGGTAAGTAGGAAACATCCCCCTTCCCCATTACATTAAGAACATAAAGATACTCATCTTGGTTACCTTTCAAAAATATTGTTCTGATGATGTCTGAAGTCAAAGAAGTATATTTGGATTTTTGTAGGTTATACAGAAATCTTTCAATATATTCTTCTAAACTTTCATCTTCTTGCTAAGACAACTTAAAAATATCATCTTTCGAATATTTGGATCTACAGTATACTTGATATTTTTTAAGAAAAATCTTTCTCATGTCATCCCAACTAGTTATAGTATGTTCTCCTAATCCCATGAACCATTTTAGTGCAGCAGTTTTAAGAGTAGAAGGAAAGAGGAGAAGTTTATGTGTATCATCGGTATATCCATAGGTACGACATAAAATATCAAATTCAAATAAAAATGAATCTGGATATTCAGAATTCATACCATAAAAGTCAGGTAAAATAGATGGTGGAATATTCTTCATTTTTACCTCTTCTCCCATGATTATACTAGTATCTAAGATTGGGAATCTAAAGGTAGTTTCTTGTTCTTGTTCATTTCTTCTATCTTCTACTCTTCATTTCTTCTATATTCTCCTTTCTTCTCCTCTCTCATTTCTTTTGTCTTCTCTTCTTTTGTTTTCAGCTTCCAACCTTCTTTCATACTATCTCCATTTTCTGCAGTTGATCCTCTAAATAATTATTCCTTAGCCATTTCTCTTCGCTTGTTTTCCATCTCCATCCTTCTTTCATACTCTGTACAATGTTATAGGTTTAATCCTCCTTTCTTAGAGGTTTCTTCCTCATCCATTTTGAAAGTATCAACAATTTTTGCAATGAATCATTTCTTCTCAGATGAAGAAGTCCCCATTATCTCTAGTTTTGGGGGTTTTTTTTACAAATCTTCCTTTTTCATCTCTCTGTCTTGACATAAAAAAGACTAAATTTTGCTCTGTGTTTTTGTGTTTTATTTGTAAGGAGACTAAATTTCCTAAGTCTATTTCTAAATATGCCTCCCCGACAACGGCGCCAAATGTTGACCCAATCTACTGTCGTAAATCAGAGCTTAAGTTTTAACTGTCAATCGAGTATCCTAAGACTTAGAAGCACATCCAAAATTTATGGACTTAGAACTAGACCAGTTTGAAATACACTATGCTTTTAGAAATAAGCCTAAAATTGTTTAAATGTTGTAAGCTCAAAACTACCAAACTCCCTTACAGAAAACGTATGCATTGGAATTCTTAAACTCAACAACATTTGAAACATGAATTATTCTAAAACTTTTAACATATAAAAGCCATAAAAACTATAGAATTATTATTCCATTGCTGAAAGTAGAAGACATTGAGTTCTTTTACAAGAAGTCAATTCACAACGTATTTGATTTCTTCAACAAATGAACATTTTCTAAAAAATAGAACTAGAACAATCTATAATGATTTGGAAATATACACTATTTCCAAATAATGAAACCTACCTGCATCACATAGCCTGATAATAAAAACCTACTTGCATTTAAACTGACTGGAATTGGATTACAAAAATGTTATTTTTTTTATTTTTAATTGAAATCTACAGGAACATTAAAAACATACCAAAACGCAACAGTGAAAGAAATGAGTGTGCAGGCTTGGAAGAGTGGGCCCTCCACTGCTTCTCTCACACACACAAGAAAATTACAAAACTCGCAACAACTAAATCGATTACATAACATAAAAAAATGAACATACCCACAACTATCTGAAGTCTAAAATTCGTATTGCAAAACGTAGATGTTCACAGTTGTCGAATGGCAATTACATAGAAAAATTCATATACTTATACTACTTGGTTTAAAACTGAAATGCTACAATCCTGCTAAAATCATAATGACATCTCGCCATTATCCCTAAGCTCGTACTTGGATCCATGAAAATAGGAGAAAATATCTACAATATTGAAACAGCCCTGTTTTTGTGCTTCCTGGCAGCGTGGGTGGTTTTCTTTGACCAGTATTGACTCGACACCTGTGAGAATTATTTCATGATTTGTTGGCAATAAATCCATCCTTGGACATCAAGGATTCTCCTAAGTCTTTCAAATCACGCCCAACTATCCTGTAAATATCCAAATCTAGGATCATTTACAAGAAGTTAGCAAATTTTGTAATTTCATTGAATTCTAAATTTAAACGCTCTAAAAACTACAAAATTGAATTCATTTAAAAGTTGCAACAATTATATCTTAGTTTGATGGACTTCAAGGTCTTATGGGTGAAACATGAGTTTTTAAGGGTGAAACATAAGGGGTTAAAGAGGTGACTTGAAGAGTTATGGAGCAAAAATAAGTATCAAAAATAGTATCCAACAACGTGGAAGGTCGAAAATCCAACAGAGATGGGACAATGTCTTAAATTAAATCTGACAAAAAATTGTAATTTGAAAGTTAAATCCGACAAAACATTAAATTTCATCAGATGTCGTCGGATTTTGTCATCTAATTTTGGGTTCAAATATTATTATGATATTTCTTATATATAAAGGAATAATTAATAACATCAATAAATAATATAGTTTAGAAACTTTGATTGGCGGAGAATGGACTCTAAGAAAACAATGGCAGCAGTGGAGAGTTACGTTATAAAGGCCGTGGAAACCAAAGAATTCTGGGATGGCAAACCTTCGAAGGGATCTATTTACCGCAATATTTATGCAAAAGACAAATTTCAACCCTCTCCTCTGGGTGTCAAGTGCAGTCGACACTTGTTCAGGGGAGTGCCGATCATGGTTTCTAGGGTTTTGTTTTCGTCTTCCCTTGCTCTGATAGGAAGCTCCGTCTCAACCACGAATGGCCTTAGTTCAGGGTCAGTCGCGTCGTTAGCCAAGCCTACATGGGAGGAGAAGATCACCAGCNTCTTCCCTTGCTCTGATAGGAAGCTCCGTCTCAACCACGAATGGCCTTAGTTCAGGGTCAGTCGCGTCGTTAGCCAAGCCTACATGGGAGGAGAAGATCCCCAGCAATGGCCGCCATATTCTTTGTGCGTAGGACGCTTCCCCCCAATGGAAGGGTGCCTCTTCTCGCATCCCTGTTCACAACCTAGGTCTATCAACCCCGGTAGGAAGTATGCACATGAACCCAACTCTTTCAGACTTGGCCGCTCCATCTCCTAAGGTTTTCTCGATATTTGTAAGATCTCTGGAGGGGGCCTCTCTTTGCTTGCGAGTGACCCCACTAATCTCTGTTTTGCAGTTGAAATTCTTGATTTAGCAGGTAGAAGGAACCCCTTCAGGACTGCAGAGGCTCATCTTTGCAGGACGGCATCTCTCAGACCACCGGTAACTCCACAGCCTTGGGATATCAGAGGACGCCTGCATCTCCCTGGTTGCTAGTCTACAGGGAGGGAACAATAGATCCTCTGCTTCTAAGCCTAATTCCTTCAAGGATGCAACACAAGAAGGGTTCTCTGATGCTCAAAATACGGTCTAAAGCTTTCATCTGGTCTACATTGTAGATAAATTCGAGGTTTCCACTTTGGAGATTAAGCAACCAAAATTCCTTGACAACATCCTTCAGTTCAAGGAGCAGACCTTAATTTGCAGATTCAATGGACTGTGGCCAAAAATGAAAGATCTCATCACGTGGATCAATTCAAACTGGCCCGAGGAATCTCAGGTTTTACTATGCTCCAAAGGGTTTTTCTAGTGATTTTTCCTTCATGATATGATCTTCTTTCGGTTATGAGAAAAGGGCCTTGGTTCTGGGGTTCTGCATGGCTTTTCATAACCCCCGGTTTCCCTAATTTTGACCCTCTAACTATGGTAGTGACAAAGGTTCCCATCTGGGTACGGCTTCCAAACTCACCAATCCATTTCTGGACTCAATCGGCCTTCAAAGGGATAGGTGATGCTTTGGGTTGCTTTTTGTCCTCTAATGATTCTCGCTCAGCACAAGGTTTATTTACCTTTGCTCGCATCTATGCCACCATTGACATCAATTCAGGGCTTCCCGACAAGATCAACCTGAAACTAGGGAACTCCATCTGGAGTCAAGCCTTGGACTATGAAAACACAGCCTTCAAGTGCAAGATATGCAAACTTATGGGCCATCTTCTCAATGCATGCCCGCAAAGGAAGACCCAACAGCAAAAATCATCGAAGGCCCACTGAGCCAAAAGCTGGCAAGCATGGATGGTCCCGCGGGAAGAAAACGATCAAGATGAACAGCTTGAAGAAGACTCGCGTGCAGAAAAACAGGATCAGAGACCCACTCCACCTCCACCTAAGGGGCACATGCCTCCTTAAGAAGATGACAACACGAAATGCAGCCTTCCACAAGGGCATAAATGACATCATGAATCTTCCTCTTCAGATTCTGATAAGGAACTCCACCATGATTCCAGCGATGCGCGGTAGCTTGCCTTAGTTTCCCCAGCCTCTGGGGGATGGATACAAGTCAAGAAAAAACTAGGAAAACAAGGAAAACCTGTGACTCAGCGCGATTCAGGGTCGGGCCCATCTTCTTTGTAATATCCTAGTCATTGCTTCTCTTTCAGCTATCCTCTGCTATCATTCCTCTTTTGGATCCTGCTTCTGTGTTCCAGGATCTTCTCCTGGTTGTCAGCTATTCCTTTCCGCCTCACTTGGCCCTCAAGAAGGTAGCGATTTTTGGTTGTATTATTACTTTCTTTTTCAGCAATACAAGGTTCCTCAACTTATAAAAATATATATATATAGATTATGATTCATAAATATGTATAAATAATCAAATATATATATATAACAATATATTATTAAATAAAAAACTAAAAAAAATGATTATATAAAACAATTTGTTATTAAAAAAATTACTATTTTTAACATCTAGGCTCTAATGGCCTATAAATTCTTTTTGGTAAAAGTAAACTCTCTTTAAATAAGAAATTAAACGATGAATATAAACCTTGATGTATAATCATGAATTAATAAAAAAGAAAGCTTAGTTCATGACTTTTAATTATATAAATTATAATTACATTAATTAATTATAAACATTATTTATGAAACAACAAATAATAATGTTCATAAATTAATAAATTTAGCATATCCATATCTTAAAAACAAAACTAAAAATATAACAACTAAACAAAATAGTATTAAACATTAATTAATTATATCAACATTATGCATGCAACAACAAATAATAGTATTAATAAATTAATAAAACTAAGTCTTGATTTAAGAGAACACAAAGAACACACATGAAACAATAAATAATAATGTTCATAAATTAATAAAATATAATTTATTTTCATCTTAAAAAACAAATCTAAAAATATTATGGCTAAACAAAAATAATACTAAACATTAATTAATTGTATCAACATTATGCATGCAATAATGCTGAATATTATTGTGCATTATTCATCTTTTGATCTCTCGATGGTTAAATGAATGATGTCATGTGTTCAATATGTTTATTTTGTTGTCCTCGTAAATGATCTGCGTCTCCTTTTTTAAGACCTGGGAAAGGACTAAGATAAGGATGTCCATTAACCTCTTTCTTATTCATTATGGTGGTCGAGGGACTTAGAAGAGCCATCCTACATGCCAGGGATAATGGAGGATTTAAAGGTATTATGATTGGGGATTTGTTTTTATTACTCGCCTCTTCTTTGTTGATGATATATTTATCTTTTATGATGGTTCTAAGCGGGATATTATCAAGATTAAATTTTTGATGAATCTTTTTATGAAAATGACTGGTATGGTATGCAATATTCTAAATCTTCTATATATTTCATGAATTTGGAGCTTGTGTCAATGGATTGAATTTTCTCACATCTCAACTTTACTTGCACGGATATAAACAATGGCCTGAAAGATCTTGGTTTTGTCATTAAACCAAATGATTATATGAAAAAGATCTTGGTTTTGTCATTAAACCAAATGATTATATGAAAAATATTAAACCAAAAGATCTTGGTTTTGTCATTAAACCAAGTCCCGACTTACAATAACTCATCTAGGGTCGACTTCTCTAAGATAATCTAATAACCTAGGGCCCCACAACTGCAGGGACTTTAACCCTTGATCAATAGGAGGGTTACCCACAATGACTTGACATGACTTATTCACATTATAGAAACTCCCGATCAAAACATCGGGGCATGACATGACTCAATTACATTACAAACACTTCCTAAAATAAACATCGAAGTACAATATACAAGTGAATACATTCCGAAGTTACAATTACATCAACACTCCCTCTTAACTAGGAAGGTATTTTCTCGACACAATTTATCAGCACAAGTCTTCTTCACTGTATCATCTGGATCATCATCGAGTTCTCATCATCTTCAATTCATCTTCATCTTCAGGTCATCTTTCATCTTCAAGTCATCTTTATCTGAATCTGGATCATCACTCGATCTGGATCATCATCACTAGATCTAGATCATCACTCGATCTAGATCATCTCTACTAGATCAACATCACTGGATCGGGATCATCACTGGGTCACCATCATAGGTGCTATCTCATGATTCTTCTCGTCACAGGAAGTTCTACAGAGCTAGCCCTTTTTCACGCTGGTTGTAGGCCTAGCCTCCATGTAGGTCTGCTTCAACGCTTATATCTGACTCTAAGTCAGAATGGCCAGCACTCACATCTGACCATGAGAGGAACACATCCAACACCATGTTAGAAAGGCACGGCACTTACATTCACCAGCATGATAGTGCATAGCTACTATCATCTGTGAAAAGGCTCAACACTCACATCCACTAGCATGATAGGACACAGCTACTATCATCTGTGGAAAGGCACTACACTTCTCATCAGAAAGGCACAGCAGTTACATTCACTAGCATGATAGGACACAACTACTATCATCTGTGAAAAGGCACAACACTCACATCTGACCTTGACTCGTCAGAAAGGCACAGCACTTACATCTGACCTTGACTCGTCAGAAAGGCACTCAATCCCAAACTGAGGGTTCCTGGTAACCTTCCAAGTGCCTCCATTCAGAGAATGGAAATAGCCCTTATATCTGATCATGTAGGAACCAATCCTACGGTCATATCATAATGGCTCAGCACTCACATCTGACATGGAAGGAACCAATCCTCTCACCATGAAAGAATGGCAATAGCCCTTATATCTGATCAAGTGGGAACATATCCCTCAATCACATCAGAATGGCCCTGCACTTATATCTGATCATGTGAGACTACATCTCACAGTCATATCAGAATGGCCCTCAGTCCTAGACTGAGTATTCCTAGTAACTGACCAGGTACCTCCATTCAGAGAATGGCAATAACCCTTATATCTGATAATGTAGGAACCAATCCTATAGTCATATCATAATGGCTCAGCACTCATATCTGAAATAGAAGGAACCAATCCTCTCACCATGACAGAATGGCCTAGCCCTTACATCTGACCAAGGAAGGAACCAATCCTCTCACCATGTCAGAATGGCTCACAGACTCATCACTTCCCCTTAGGGGAAACCTCGATCTGTAGAACACCAAGCTTCTCCCTGAAGTACTCAAACTTCACTCTAGCCAATGGCTTCTTCAACACATCAACTATTTGTTCGTACATTGCAACATACTGGAGCTTCACTACTCCCCTCTGCACCATATCCCTGATATAGTGATACTTGATCTCGATATGCTTTGACTTGTCATGGAACACCGGGTTCTTCGACAAATTCACACAAATCTGGTTGTCACAATATATACAAGTAGCATCCAACTAGAGATCAAATAAATCAAACAGTAGCTTCCTCGACCATACTGCCTCACAACTAGCTGAACAAGCTGTGACATACTCGGCTTCAGCTGTACTCAGTGCCACACATGATTGCTTCCTGTTAAACCAAGAGATCACACCTGATCCCATACTGAAGCAACACCCTAAAGTGCTCTTCCTATCGATGGCACTGCCTGCCCAATCTGAATCAACATAACCCTCCAAGTTAATCTTCTGATTTGCCTCATACTTGAGCCCATAATCAACTGTACCCTTCAGGTACCTCAAAATATGCTTTGCAGCAATCGAGCGAACATGTCTCGGATCTGTTAGGAACTGGCTCAAGGTGTTCACAACAAAGCAAATATATGGTCTTGTGTTCGTCGGGTACATCAAGGACCCAATCATCTGATGATACATCGTAGCATCAACCGACTCTGATGAAGCATCACTCAAGAGCTTCAGGTTTGATGCCATAGGTGTGCTCATGGCCTTACAGTCCATCATCCCGAATCTATTCAAGATCTCTACTGCATACTTCCCTTGTCCACACCTCCATGCCTAGAACGTAGTGCATCATCCCCAAGTCCTTTATCTCGAACTCGGCAGCAAGTATTTTTCTTGCAAATTTAATGAGTTCCTCTTTTCCATTTAGGAACAAGTCATCGACATATAACAGGAGCATCATTGGTCTTCCACCTTCAACCTTGAAGCAAAGGTTGGAATCCTTTTTACTCTTAGTAAAGCCTAGAGTCATCAGTAATCTGTCCATCCTGTCGTACCATGGCGAACCTCAAGATATTCTGTAGTCACTCCCTCTGAAGCGGAGCATCATACTCCCTATGTCTTCCATACTCTATGCACTGAAACATTCTGTACCGGATTGACAAGTAGCTTCCTATGATACTAATATTCTATGTATCCATCTAGTGTATAGACTTTCATCTTCAACCTTGTAGCAAAGGTTAAGATCTTCATCAAGCTCATCATGTATGTGTTTCAACTCCCACTGGTTGCAAATGTCTCTTCATAGTATATGCTTTCTTTTCGTGAGAAGCCTCATGCTATGAATCTTGCCTTGTATCCCACGATGTTTCCATCTACTGCATTATGGAACTACGAACTTCCCTTTCATGTATCTATACTGCATCCTAGACATTGTTCTTCTTGAACTGGTCTTCCCTTTCTTCTTGGTTACTTCTTCATGGCTGGAAGGTTTTGCATCAATGATGTCGCTGCGTCCGTCATATTATTCTTCATCTTGAACTGTCATTACTTGTTCTTCGGAACAAATCTCATCCTTCTTTGCTTGTAGGTGATTTTACACGATCTTTCCTACAAGTCAAATGCATCAGTTGTATTGTTAGAAACATTTCATAAGGCATATTCATAATGGCAAATTCTTATGCATAAATATATTATCATGCAATTATTTTATCCAATACAACATTCATCCATATCTCACAGAAACTTTTCTAGATGCCTTCCATCTCTACCAGGACAACATTGAGATTGTGCACTAATCCAATATGTCAGCAAAGAGGTTTCATTCTAGATAAGTAGCAATGGAGAGTTGTATAGCACCATGAGCTACTTGCCCATTACATGCATATTAGTAGTATACTGTCATTAATGCAAACATTCTATCATGCATAATACATCAACTGAATATAAACAAATGCACAATAAAACAATATCATGAAATGACAATTGAATACTTATCTTTAATTGTTTCCTGGGTAGACTCCTTATTGAGCCTTCAGTTTCATCAACTTCTTCATTCATCATTTCTTATCCAATTGCTAAGATGGATAATATTTTCTTCAAGAGTTGAGTCCTTCGTATTCCTCATCGTTTGAGGGATCTTCTTTGGATGGTGAGAGCTTGATCTTCAGTTTCTCCCATCTTCTCTTCTCTTATTATGAGTCGAGCTTCTTCTTCTTGTGTGTGCTCTTCCCAGAGTCTGTTGAAAGTAATCACTTCCTTCTGGCACACATTCGTCGCATGAATGAATCCCATGATCCTGGGAGGCCATTCAAGGTGGCTATCATCACTTCTTCTTCTACTGCTACAAGTTGTTCTTTGATTTGAGAGACCCTTGTGAAGTATGACTGTATGGTCTCTATATTCTGTGTAATGTCCCGTTTTCGACCTCATTTGCATTACAAGATACATGATGTATATATTTTAATTAATCGTGGTGTGGAGCTAAAGGAAAAAGCCCCACCAGCGATTTGGTTTTGTATGTTTCGGCAATAGGGATCGTTGTCGATGGTATATCGTGCTACCCGGCACACTATAGTTTTGGGCATCATGTAAATATGCACATCAATTAAAATAAACCTACAGCCAACTACGATGGTGCAATGTTAAATGAAAAGGGCATGATTCCTAAGGTTAAGGGGGGGTTGTCCAACCCGTGGGGGTCATTGGGAGTTTTCCATGTGTCAGCCACCCATTTAACTTCTATTGTCTGGAAGCAGTTATTGCTGAGTAGTGGTGGGTGTGGCAGGAGTGTCAGTCCTTTCCCACGCACCCACTCCACCAGCGGACTCTTCCTATTCACGTCTTGTGGGGCAGAAGAAACATTCTCTCCATTATTGCCATTCACTCCACTCTCCCACGATTCCCACTTCTTCACGGTTTTGGTCTTGCTCACTCTCACACAAGGCAGTGCTGGTGTTTTTCCTCCCACCACGAGTTTGTTCTCAGGATCAGAGGGTCATTATGTTCATTCTCCTCACGATTTTCCCCATCGTTTTGTTGAATCCTCACAGACAGGCTGGAAATGGGATGGTTTTCCTCACGCAGGAGTTGGGGACTATGATCTCACGTGGTGAGTGGGAAGATTGGACGAGATAACCGATTCTGCTGTGTGTATGCTTTCCCTGTCAATGCTGGGAATCCGTCTTCTTCCCATGTGCAGACTATGTAAGGTTCTCGATGTTTCATTATGGGATTGGGTTTTTGATATTCCCTGGTTTTGGGTTGCCACTGAGTATTTTTGGCCACGCTAGGGCCAAGAACAACTCTGAGTCGTCTTGTCTGACCTGAGCTGTGTTCACCCTTTCGTTTGGGTTGTCACCCTGTTGTATTTACCTTCTTCACAGAGCTGTGAACTGTTGGTTCTACTGCAGTATTCAATGGTTGGTTTTTAGATGGTTAGAGTGGGATTAGAGGCTGGGTATGCTTGAGAAACCTGGTGTTTGGGAGCCACTCAGATAGAGTTAGACTGCTGGCTTTCTTCTCCACAACCCTTGAAGAGTATTGGAAAGGGAAGTCAGGGCCTGAGGGACTGTGAAGCAGAGAAAGGACTGATTCCTATTGTTGGGTGTGTGGATGTCTTAGAAGTCAGGTTAACTCTGGATCAGGCATCCTTAGCTCTCCATTGAGGCCACCAGCTTAGCATATAGCCTTTCTTAGCTCCTTGATGGCCTGATAAACCCTACTATGGGGGCTTGGTTGATTTGTGTACCTTGGCTATGTGTAAGCCTGCTTTGACCCTTATTCCTTGAGGAATCATGCCCAGCTTGGGGGTGGCAGTGTTGCTGAGAGATTGATGGGCACGCTGGCCTATGGTTGGGTGGAACGTTGCAGCGACATAGTTGGTTGTAGGATGAATCCTTTTTAAGATAAGTATTCTTGACTATTCTGTCTCTGCATTTATATTTACTCATTTATGAATATGATGAACATGTGGTATGCTTGAATGAATGTATGTTTGCTTCCGCTATGTATATGAAGGATTATGCATCTTAGTATGTTTTATGTTTTAAGCTTTATATTTCCACATTATATGCATGTTCATGTTCATGGGGCTATTTTCCTGAGGTTTTTGATGGTTTGGTAGCATCCTCCTCGTCGGTCAGAGGGTCGAGGACGTTACATTCTGGATCTTCACATTCTTCAACTGGATTCTTAAGGTCATATTCTGATTTATGTTCTTCCCTTCAAATAGCTTGGTCAAGAAATCAAGCATCTCTTTCAGTGTCTTTAGGGAAGACACTTGTGGTACAATTTGATTCGTGACTGAATCAGCAATGATCTTCTTGGCCTTGACCAAGTTCTTCTGGTGCAATGCTTTTAGCCTCATCTCCCTCTGGAACTGGAACCTCTCTACTTATGTAGGTGTCCAATTCATTTTCTTCAGAGAGATCATATACTTCCATGCTTGGAAGTTGTCAATTCACCAATATTATCATCAAGCTGATGTGATCGATCACTTTTAAACTAGAACCTCAAATGAAAATAGCAAAAGATTAGATCTTACCGATTTGAGGTGTCTGTCCTAGTTCCGGAGCAGGTTGATCTAGGGTTTGTCAGAGAAACCCTAATTTTCAAAAATTGGAATATTTCAGATCTGATTAGATAGAAATATAGATCTCTTCAAGGTGAGTTGTCCAATGTACTCATTTTCTGAAAACAGTGGAGGGAAGCTCCCGAAACAGGAAGCCATAATTTTCCAATTTCTTCTGTAGAAAATTCCTAATACTGTTTCTGTAGTATCTCTGAAATTGATACTCCTATGTGTCTGAAACTTCGTATTCATGTAGCCTTTCTTGTCCTTGTTTCAACACCATAGTTTTCATCATAATTGGTTTCATCAATTGGGACTTATGATCATTTTCCCAAGGTGACCTGTTACAAGACTATTCAGAATAGCGAAGTTGTATGGACTGCCATGTGTCACTGTTTCATCTTCTAGGTATGAAAATTGGAACACGAAAAGTAAATTTTGTACCCTTTCTGGAACATCTTTGTAAATTTCATTTGGACCTTTGCAGGCCGAGAAATAGCAATTCTCCCCAGGTGTCTTGTTTAGGGATGAAGCCTAAAAGACGCTAGAACCCTAACTTGGAGGGATCATATCTCCTAGGATATAGTGAATCTGAGGCTGAATTTTGGACACAGTGTAAATTAGGATTTTATCTTTGGCCTATGAAGTTTCAACTCCTGAGCCTTCTCTATTCCCAAGATATAGCGAATGTACCAAAACTTATCAGTTTTAGTATTTAGGGTTTTCCAGCTCGGGGTCAAACTAGGGTTTGACTTTCCCAGAGTTTCACCCAACCAAAAATATCGACCTAGGTCTCTAAACTTCAATTTTGATGAGGAGAGAAATCCTATGCTGGGCTCACTCAAAAATTCCTCTTATGAAGAATCCCTAATTTCCCGCACCAAAAATTGAAAATGCTTGGAATCGAATTTCGCTTCAATAGAAAGATGCACCCTTCAATGGAGAGTCAGCCTAGCATACTTTTGCTGATGGATTGTGGAGAGAGACCCAAAAATTAATAATCCCTAGCTTCTGTAGCTGCACAATGTCTTCTTCTCGGGT
>LPNX010905989.1:67400-95448 GCA_001517045.1 Pseudotsuga menziesii | reverse complement strand
CTGGGAGGACATGTAATTCGGAGCCCTGGGAGATCTGCAGATAGTCTTTCGAGGTTTTTCCTATGGCATGTAATTCGGTTCCCTGGGATATCTGGCAGATGTTCTTTCGAGGTTTTGTCCTATGGCATGTAATTCGGTTCCCTGGGATATCCGTTAGGTTGGGCTATGTACCTGTAATCAGTCCTGGGATACTCTTGCGAGGTTTTTCCATGACCACATGTAATTCGGAGCCCTGGGAGATCCTATAGGTAGAGCTGTGTGCTCGTAACAGCCTGGGATTCTCTTGCGAGGTTTTGTGGTGAGGTCACATGTAATTCGGAGCCCTGGGAGATCCTATAGGTAGAGCTGTGTGCTCGTAACAGCCTGGGATGCTCTTTCGAGGTTTTGTGACGCACGTAATAAGTCCTGAGGATTCCACAGTATGGCCGGTGATGATGAAGACCTGCAGGTGGTGGGCCTACATCCAGCATGAAAAAGGGCTGGCTCTGTAGAACTTCCTATGACGAGATAGTACACACATGATGATGACCAGAGGAGCTCCAGATCGAGCTATGATCCAAATCCAGTTATGATGACTCCGAGAGATCCATATCGAGTGATGATCCAGATCCAGCAGTGATGATCCAGATCGAGAGATGATCCAGATCCTGTCCAAAGAGATGATCCAGATCGAGTGATGATCCAGATCCAGTCCAGAGAGATGATCCAGATCCAGTCCAGTGATGTTGATCTAGATCGAGTGATGATCTAGACCCAGTGATGCCATTTTATGATGATCCAGATCGAGAGATGATCCAGATCTGGATGACTTGAAGACAAAGATGACTTGAAGATGAAGATGACTTGAAGATGAAGATGATCCAGTTGATGCAGAGAAGAAGACTAGTGCTGAAAAATTGTGTCGAAAGAATACCTTCCTAGTTAAGAGGGAGTGTTGATGTATATGTAACTTCGGAATGTATTCTTATATGTATCTTAACCCGATGTTTATTCCAGGATGTTTCTATTATGTATTTGAGTCATGTGGTCATGCCCCGATGTTCCGATCGGGAGGATTATTAATGTAATCAAGTCATTAGGTAAGTCCCCACAGTTTAGGGGCACTTGAGTTATTATACACTAATTAAGGTGTAGGCTCGAGTAGTAATTATTAGGGTTGAGCCTACATGTGAAATGGAAACTTAAGTGAATGGACTAATATAAATAGAGAGGGTGTGTCTCTCTATTTATCACTTGTGACTTAGCTCTCTTACTCTCTCAAGTGTGACGCACTTTTGGAGAAGGAAATTCTTGGGCTTGACAGAAGACAGAAGGCTGCTGTTGTGAAGGGAGGTCATCTTACTGTTTTGGGATCACATCTTGTGGTGATACTATCTTAGAGGAAGTTGAGGGGTTTTCTCCATTTATGGTTTCCCCTCCTAAAATCTTTGTGTCTCTTGTCTCTTGTGATGTGCTTATGTGATTGCTGTGCTTGTTATTCTCTCAGTGAAAAGATCTAATCATAATGCTAGCTTAAATGTTGAAAAACTAACATATTTTAGACCTCTCAACCATGGAGCCTCCCCACATGGTTTGTCTCGGCTACTAGGACCTTCACAATCTCACCAGAACCTTTTTCATTACTGCTCATTCTGAGCTCTTCAGGACAGTCACATGTCCACATGCACCCCTAGGATTCTCTCATAGTCCTCGCTCCCAGCGATACCTATATTCAAACTTTGAATAGATTGACATGTTTAGTTTATTCTCAATGGTTTTTATCTCTTAAACAAGAACATAGAATATCATAACCAAATCATATACACATGTATATTCATAAGCAAGAAATTGCAAAATAATCCAATACTTATATGTATTGTGCATTTCTTCTTTGGTCCACAGGATCCTGCTTCGCTTTACAAGCCTTGGGATTGCCTACAGACTTGGATGTTAGGTCAGCACATAGGCTACTTCACAACATCCTTTTATATATATCAAGCACAGTCAAGCCAAACTACAGTTGGGTTTATCAGACCGTCCAGCCAAGGCAATATACAATTGGGTTTATCAGGCCACAGCCAATCAAGCCAATACACTACTGGGTTTATCAGGCTACTCAGCCAATCCAGCTAATAGTTGGGTTTATCATACTGCAGGTAGTCAAGCCAACACTGTAACATTCCCATAATTTCCACAGCATCAATTAATTACTGTCCAACCAACCATAATTTCCACAATTTTCACAACATCAAATAATTACATAGTCAAGCCAACCTACAGTTGGGTTTATCAGACCGTCCATCCAGTACACCTTCACACCGACTGGGATTGGAAATTTACCATTACCATTTGCAGGTTTCATTTCCAGCAGTGAGCTCTAATTCCACTACCCCATACAACACAAGAAACCACTCCCTTCTCTTCTCTTCAGTCCCTCAGGAATGTCTCCTTCTCTGTGCTCTTCAATAGAAGGGAGGATGATCCCAAGCCATTGTCCATTTATTGTGCAAAACCAGACTGCATCTGTTTAGCCTAACAACACAAGCAATATAAGCGAACTCATCAGCCTTATTGCTCTAAAACTGTAATCATATTTCACATCATTCACTATCAATTATTGAGACACTAGGAGTGCGTCCACTCCCTAAGATGTAATCAATATTGAAAACCCTTTCATGATCCGACATCAGGAAAGTGTGCACCCCTTTTCGATGTGTGCCATGTAGGCCCTATTCATACTCAAGCAATCTGCCATGATGGAATAAAATCAAAACATGCTCTGCATTTTGAATTTAATAATTTGACATGCATATTCTTAACTAGGGTCACAAAACACTTATCCATTTGCCGAGGAAGTAATCCTTCATTAAGGAGGAATGGGGGCTCCCTTCTCTGAGTTGAAAATCCCTTAGTTTTCCATCCCAAATCCTTTTTACATTTCATATCCACACATGTCTTAATGACATAATCTATACCATCTCACTCATGTTGCTTACCAAACATGTAGTGCAGATGAGACATTTCCAAAATGTCCAATGGAGTTTCACCTGAAACCCATTTCCAAGATAGGGGAAAACCTCCCCATAAATTCTGGATCCTTTAGGCCATCACACATGGTCTTCCTGCAATGTGTAGCCCTGGCACATTCATCAAGTAGCTAAACAATCAATCATTATCTGATAATACAATCCAAATTTATTGTCCCATAACCAAGCAATGACATTAGTAATTAAATTCAATAGGAATTTGCAATTCTGTCTACTACAGAAATTGATTTGCTTAGCAATGAGGTGATCCTCATTTGTGGGTCTCTTGTAAGCAACACCACTATTCCCATTATGATTTTATGCTTACTAGCATAACATGAACACCCACTTACAACACGTCCTCCTGACACAATTCTATGCAAGCCAATAGTGATTAGCAATTTCTCAAATCTGAAATTTACAAATTCAAATTGACAACTCATTCTGCATACAAACTATTTTCACAACCATGAGAGTCTCATGAGGTTTGGCTCTTTCACATGGTATATTTCAGTCTTTGTCATGGTCTTACCCACATTTCCATGCCCCAAACAATCTACCTAAAACCTGAACTTCAATCAACCAAACACTTGGTAAGTCTTGATGCATATAAATTTTTCATTGCTATAACAATCACTGAAGCATTTTCAAAATTATAGAATTCAAATACTTACATCGGTTAATCACATCAATATTACCAAAACTCATTTACTTCACGCAATCATTATCATACTAAAATTGCAAGGTATAGTCACATCATATATGCAGTTTAAATGAATTGTTTAGATACTCCTTACTTCACAAGTGTATCATTGTACCACCTTGCCCTTCCATAGAGCATTTTCGGAAGCTAATCGATCATGACTACCCTCTTCATGTACTTACTATCCTGCATCCATAACATCTCTTGAAATTGTTCCATAATTATCATCAATTCATCATTTCAGCCACTAGTTATTCATAATGACACATGCACTATCTCAATGCATTCATGCAATGCATCACAACATTTGCACCCATACTTATGTATGCATATCTACAACATTTACTCATACTTTTCATATGCATCTATTCAATGCATAACCACAATATTTATGAAATATTTTAATGCATATCCACTCAATTCTACCTTGCATTGATTCAGGAATTCTATGCATTCAAACATACCATGCATGGCCTAACCATGACTACTTCATATAGGATGCATTACTATAATCAAGACCATCAGTACTTACTTTCTTTGGGCTACTAGGCTCATAACAGCATATACAGGCATGATACCTTTCTATATGGATGTAGTATAATTTTTAAATAACCACATGGTATGAAACCTCTTGCTTTTACCACTCCATGCAATTGTCATAATTAAACCAGTACCTACATCGATCCTACTTACACCCTTGACATTACCAGTTTGGTTGGTCTCTTGCAGGAGTTGCAGAATTCTCTCACCAACTTTTGATTCTGGACTTGTTGCCTTATCCCTTTTTCCATAGGGTTGTTGGTCACATTCGTCAGCGTCAGCAACATATTTAGCCATGCCCATGTTGTCATTGGTTTTTCCACTAATGCCAATACTAATGCAATATTTACCATTAGTGGTTCATTATAAATGTATAATTCTCACTACTCTTACCAACATGTAATATCCTATGCATACAAGGCATATCCTCATACATTTTATGTACAAAACTTATAAAATGTTGGTAAGAGTAGTCCCTCATCCTTGCATGGACCTCCTCTTCCACACAATAGCTGGTTTGACTTCATGGTATTTCTACCTCATGCAATTCCCATATTTGTCCATATTGATAGCAGCACATTTCTTTTTCAAGCAATCACTAGTACTTTGCTGCCATGCATTCAAATTCTGGTGATTCTCCTTTGTTCCGTGCTAGATAAGCTTTCCAACGCCTATCCACATGCTTCATTCTGACCCCGGGTGTGAAACCACACCACTTCTAAAATGATGATTTTCACCAAAATTAGGCAAAACACACAACTGTATTTTGGTCTGGAATGCTAACTTCAGCCACCTAGGATTTTTTTTTTTTTTCCTTTTGCCCTGTAATCCACTGAAAAACAGTTAAAAATCACTGAGAAATCCACTTGAAAAACCCAAATTTATTTTTTAGATCAGGTCTCATCCCATCTAAAATTTTGACATTTCGGCGGTTAGAACAACTAGTTTTCTCCGCTGCTCATTAGCGGTCTGCTCATCTATTTTTCTCTGACGTGTCAGGTCCGTAGTTGTCTAGGCTTCTGAACTATATCGACACTACCAAAGACGGTTATCGGTGATCGGGACCGATAAGCACTATTGCATCGTCGTATCAGTGATTGGATGCACTATACATTGAGCGGCTAGTTCTCTAGGTAGCCGTAATGGCGGCCAACGAACTCTCTATGGTTTTCGTGGCCATAACCTTGTCGGCAGTCGGAGCAACTAAAAACTGCGACATCGACGATCGGACCCACTCGCTCATCGGACGGTTAGTCCCATAGTCTTCTGCAACGGTGGTCAACAGATCCACTGTGGTGTCTATGGTCCACAAACTCGTCGGCGGATCGAAGCTCTAAACCTTATTGTGGTTGCGATTGGAGCATCGGCGGTTGAAGCCTCTATCCATCAGAAGGATAGTCCACTAGACAACCGCAACGGTGGATGCACGAACAACTAATTTCTTTCGATGTCGTTCATCGGTGACCAAAACTACTAATTTCTTTCGACGTCAGCCACCGCATTGGTGACTTCATCCTCTAAATTTCGCTAATGGTTCCGACTAAGTGAGCCGATGTTTCAGCAATTTCGTCAACTAACTTCTGCTGATCGGTGCTCCAGTCTTCTAACTTTCATCCATCGCCGATGGGCTCAACACTTAGACAATTTTTTCGAAAATCTTCTTCTTCCTTGTCTACGTCGGCACCTTCATCCTTTAACTTTCTCCGACGGCAATGACATTTCGGCGATCCCATCATCTAAATTTTTCCAATCCGTTCATCTAATTTCCGCTGACATTTCGGCGATCCCTAGCCATACAGATCCGTTGTTTCAACGCTTCCATCGTCTAAATTTTGCCGACGATTCCATCACTTAGAAATTTCAGAAAATTTCTTCTTTGCATCGACTCCTCAAAGAACTAAGTTTCGCCAACGTTTCGGCTCAGCCTTCAACTATTTTCCACAGAAATCCTTCGGTTCTGTCTTCATCATCGGCACTTCCATCGTCTAATCGTTGGTGATCCCATCAGCTAATCTCTGCCAATCACCAATGGTCTCAACCCTTAAGTGAAATTTCAGGAAAATTACTTCATTTTTCTCTGCGTCGACGATCCCGTCCACTATTCCTCATCGATGTTTCGGTGGCCTTCAGGGGATCTCCGATGACGTTCGGCTGGTCGATCAACTAAATTTCGTCGATCCGTTATCTAATTTTCACTGAAATTCTCTTATCCTCCACTGCTGTCAGGGCCTGCATTGGAGGTCTATCCATCTAAGTTTTTCGATGGGCCCACAGCCTAACACTTAGAAAAATTTATGAAATCCTTTCTGCCTGACCTTCGTCAGGTGGTATTCATCCTATACTTTTCGATGTATCGGAGGATCTTCTCTCTTAGTCCTCCGATGATCCAACGAGTTCGCCACTTAGGAAATTTTCAACAAAATTTTTCAAGAAAAATTTTTTCTATCATTCATTTTCTTCTGGGCAGAGGGAAACCTGCCTCTGCTAACTGGTTTCTCATGGCCCTCTGAGGCCCAATGCTACAATGATGTCTCTATCACTACATCTTCATGGCCAATTCAGGCCCATGTTGCAACCTTGGCTCTGATACCACACTGTAACGTCCCTGAACCTCTGATCGGTGAAGAGGACACTACCGAACCATCAAAAACCTCTGGGAAACTAGCCCCATGAACAAGAACATGCATATAATGCTGAAATAAAATTCTTAAAACAAAAAACATGCAAGGATGCATAATTACTCAACATACAGCAAAAGAAAACATACATTCGAGCATCAACATGTTCATCTTTATTCATTAACAATAAATATAATTGCAGAGACAAAATAATTAGGAATACTTATCTTGTAAGAACTCGTCCTGCAACCAGCTACATCACTGCAACGTTCCACCCAACCATAGGCCAGCGTGCTCATCAATCTCTCAGCAAAACAGCCCCCCCAAGCTGGGGATGATTCCCCAAGGAATAAGGGACTAAGCAGGCTTACACATAGCTAAGGATACGCAATACATCCAAGCCAATACAGTTGGGTTTATCATGCCATCAAGGAGCTAGGAAAGGCTGAATGCTAAACTGGTACGCTCATGGAAAAACTAAGGATGCCTACACCAGAGCTAGCCTGAATTCTAAGACACCCACACACACCCGACACTAGGAATCAGTCCCTTCTATGCTTCACAGTCCCTCAGGCCCTGACTTCCCTTGCCAGTGCTCTTTCGGGGTTGTGGAGAAGAAAGCCAGCCATCTAAATCTCTCTGTGTGGCTCCCAAACCCAGGTTTCTCAAGCATACCTAGCCTTCAATCCCACTCCACACAGTCTAAATACCAACCACTGCATACCCGCAGTAAAACAAAATCAGTTCACAGCTCTGTGAAGAAACACAAGGAAACAGGGTGGCACCCCAAAATGGTGGATGCAACTCAATCCAAACAAGGCGATTCAGAGTTGTTCTTGGCCCTGGCGTGGCCAAAACAACTCAACAATGACCCAAAAGATCATTGCACCCACAGCGACCCAAAACTAGGGAAGGAACAGCAGCCACGCTTTTTACCACTGAGACAACAGGAGAAGCCCAAATTCACAGCAAAATCCACATGTATACAGAGGACAACCATGAGCTCTCAACCTACGTAGAGGGAAGAATGCAACCTCTACCTAACAAGGTTCAACGCACAGACCAAAGAACGACCACCCAAAAGAATAGAGTCCGGCTTCCAGCAGGATGATCCCCCCAATATCTGCCTACGCATGAGGATGAGAGAACAACCCCCTATGTGAGAATGAGCAATACCAAAACCTCCCGAGAGTGGAATCATGGGAGAGTGGAGAGAATGGAATGTTTCCCCTCTGTCCAAGAGACATGAAGAGGAAGAGTCCGTTGGTGGAGTGGGCACGTGGGCAAGGACTGACAGCCCTACCACACCCACCACTACTCAGCAATAACTGCTCCCAACTAACAGACAGCAGAATTTTAAATGGGTGTTTGACACATGGATTTTCCCCATAGGTCCAAGGTTTAACATTCCCCCCCTTATCCTTAGGAAAATCATGCCCTTTTCATTAACGTTGCACCGTCGTAGCTGGCTGTAGGTTCATTTTAATTAGTGTGCATATTTACATGATGCCAAAACTATTATGTGCCAAATAGCATGATATACCATCGACAACAATCCCAATTGTTGAAACATAACACAACCAAATCGATGGTGGGGCTTTTTCCTTTAGCTCCACACCACGATTAATTACAATATACACATCATGTATCTTTTAGTGCAATCGGGGTCAAAACTGGGGATATTACAACTTAATTTAAGACAATAATAATTAAATTATAAATAACATCTTTTCAATATCATTTATATATATAACAAATATTAATATTAATATTAAAATTGTATATATTTTTTCATTTTTAGATTTCAATTAAATATTTAATTTTTAATAAAAATAATTAATTATAAATTTTGTCAATCAAAAGTTATTTGACTTACAGAATTCATTATAAAACATTTTTTATATTTATTTAAGATATCTACATAACAAATAAAAATATATATATATTTTTAAAATAATTATAAAATAATAATAATAATAATAATAACAACAACAACTAAAATAATGAAGTTATCAATGAAAATAGCGGATACTTCTTCCTTTATGTATTTTGTTCTACTACAAAAATTGAAATACTAATTCAAAAAATTTCAGAAGCTTCATCCACTCTTTCATTCATATAATAATTAACTAATTTAATTAATATTTTATTGTATATTTGTTATATTGCCACTCCATTTAAGGGAGCTTTGTCCTCCAAGTTGTGTTAGTGAAAGATGTAGTTGACGAAATTGTTTGGATTCCCACGTTGCATCTTCTTCTGGGAGGTTTTTCCATTTTATAAGGTATTCTTTAATTACTCTCGTTCTTAATCTTCTTTCTCTAGTAGCAATACTATATTCTTGTTCAAAAATAATTCTTCCTTCATCATCTAACATTGGAAAGTAGGGTTTGTGCCTACTGGTGTTGGCCTATCATCCTTTTTAAGCATGAAACATGGAAGACATTGTGTCCACGACTTGATTTCAGTAGCTCCAATGCATATTCTAGGTGGTTGATCTTCTTATTGATTTTATATGGGCCATAAAATCATGGTGCTAATTTATTCTTTATGCCTTGTTTAAGTGACAGTTGTTTATAGGGTTGTAATCTTACAAATACCCAATCTCCAACTTCGAATTCTTGTTCTATTCGATGTCGATCTGCTTGTTGCTTCATTCTATTCCTTACAGTGTTTATATTCTCTTTAAGTATTTGTACAACCTTTTGATTTTCTTCTAAATGGTCATTTACTGAGGCAGCCCTTGCTTGGTTGGTAATGAGATCCTTCCATTTTGGGGGTGCATATCCATAGAGGGATTGAAATGGTGTCATTTTTGCTTATGTGTGATAAGTATAATTATACCACCATTCTGCAAGATGTAACCATTGAACCCATTTATTTTGTTTATCGGTTACGAAGCAACAAAGGTAGGTTTCTAAGCATTTGTTGACAAATTCTATCTGACCATCTGTCTGAGGATGATAAGATGAGCTAATTGACATTCCAATTTGCTTGTAGAATTCTCTCCAAAAATTACCTTTAAATTTGGCATCCCTATCACTCATGATAATCTTGGGAAAACCATGTAACTTGTAGATATTTTTATAGAAGGCTTCTGTGGTTTCCTTTGTAGAATCAATTTTCTTTACTCCTATAAAATGTGCATATTTGGTTAACCTATCTACTACTAGTAGTATTTTGTCTTTCACGTCTGATACGAGTAGACCTTCAATGAAATCCATTGAAATTTCCTCCCAATTTTGGTTTGGGATATGCACTAGACAGAGTAACTCAGGACTTCAGATATTCTCTGCTTTATTTCTCTTACAAGTGTCACACTCTGCAACATACTTGTGAATTTCAGCATTCATACCCTTCCAGAAGAATGATTGCCTTGCATCATAGTAAGTTTTATAAAATCCTACATGTCCACCGGCTGGGCAGTCATGTGATTCTTTACACACTTTGGTCTTAAACCTAGAGTTTTCACTTAAGTGGATTCGTCCTTTGTACTATAAGAGGTCATTCTTCCATTCAAACTTTGGATATTGATTTATGTTGTCAATTATGGAGCAATTATTTGTATTCTTAGCATATTCGGTTTGAATTTCGTCCAAAAATTATGGGATCATTATTGATACGACATACACTTGTGCCTCTTCATCTTTCCTTGATAGGGCGTCAGCTACTACGTTGTCCTTTCCCTTTTTATGTAAATTCTCCATATCAAAGCTATAGATCGTTTCTATCCACTTTTGTTGTGCAGTCATTAACGTCTTTTGTTGTAACAAGTGTTGTAGACTATTATGGTATGTTCGGATTAGGAACTTGCTTCCCAATAGATATTGTCGCCATTTAGTTAATGCATGCATGATGGAAAACATTTCCTTGTTGTATGTAGACTATAGGTATTCTCTTTTGTTCAAATTCCTGCTTTCAAAAGCTATTGGATGACCTTCTTGCATTAGCATAGCTCCTATTCCAAACCCTGAAGCATCACATTCAATTACAAATGGATTTGAAAAATTAGGTGTTTTCAGAATGGGAGTTGAAGATATAATTTTCTTCAACATTTCAAAGAATTTTCTTGCTTCATCATCCCATTGAAAATAATTCCTTTTTAGGATATTTGTTAGTGGAGCAGTGATGTGTGCATAGTTCCTGATGAACCTTCGATAGTAACCTATTAATCCCAAAAATCTTCGTAATTTTGAAACATTCTTGGGTTGGGGCCACTCCTTCATCGCTTGGATATTCCTTGGGTCCACCTTGACTCCTTCCTTTGATATTATATCACCGAGATACTCTACTTCTTGCTTCCCAAATGTGCATTTTGACTTCTTTGCATAGAATTGGTTTTCCTTCAAAAGAGATAGAACCTTTTCTAGTTTCTTCAAATGTTCTTTCCACATCTTGCTATATATAAGGATGTCATCAAAGAATACTAACACAAATTTCCTTAAGTACGAATGAAATAGTTCATTCATAGTTGCTTGGAATGTGACAGGGGCATTGGTTAACCCAAAAGGCATTACTTTGAACTCATAATGTCCTTCATGAGTTTGGAAAGCAGTCTTTGGAATATCTTCTAATCGGACCCTGATTTGATAGTACCCTGACCTTAAATAGAGTTTTGAAAAATACTTCGAGTCATGAAGTTCATCCAGCATATTGTCGATGAAGGGAATTGGAAACTTGTTTTAATCGTTATTTCGTTTAATCCTCGATAATCAATGCATAGCCTGAATGATCCGTCCTTGTTTCATACTAACACAACTGGAGATGCATATGGGATTATGCTCTTGGTGATGACACCACACTTCAATATGTATTGAACTAACCTTTCTATTTCTATTTTTTGATGGTGGGGATACTGATAAGGTTTAACTTTGATAGGTTTTGACCCTGATTTATCCTCGATTATATGTTCTATACTTCTTTCAGGTGGTAGCTGCATCGGTAAATCTTCAAATATTTGTTTATATCTCTGGAGTATTTTTTGGATTTCTTCTTTGAAATTGTTATGTTCGCATTCTTGACCTTCCATTTGATGGTATTATATCACATATGTCTATGCTCCTTTTCGAATGAGTTTCTCCTTCTATTGAGATGAAACTACTTGGGTACCTGGTGGTTGGAAACCATGTAGTTTATAATTTTTTCCCCGCCATTTAAACTTGATGAAATGTTTTTGGTGATTAGCAGAGTATGTTCCCAATGTTTGTAACCATTGGACTCCCAAAATGATATCCACTCCAGCTAATGGTAATGTGTATAGTTTTGATTCCAATTTGAAGTCCTGTATTTGGAGTTTCACTTTGTGACATGTTCCGACATTTTAGATTTTCTTTCCATCTGCGACCATCACTTTCATGTCTGGAACTAGATGTACAAACAACTTGAGTTTTCTGGCAGCTCTTATATCAAGAAAGTTTTGACTGCTTCTAGTTTCTAATAGCACTGTAACATTTTCATTTTTATATGCCCTTTTAACTTGAGATTCTGTGGTTAACTAATGCCTATCATGGCTGCTAGGGAGATTTTGGGGGTATCGTCATTTATGGATGCCATATTTGCGGTCGCCTCCTCTTCATCTTTTGACTCTTCTTCTTCTTCTAATTCACTATTCTCCTCTGCTTCATAAGTATATAATTTCTTTGAGTTTTTCATAGGGAGACACCTATGTTTAGGATTCCATCTGTCTCCACATTGTCGACATTTTCCTTCCCTCATTCGTTGATTTTCGAGGTTCTTCATGTCATCCCTTCTAGGTGGAGGGGTGTATTTGTTTGTATTGTCCTCTGGAGTCGACTAGATGTTTCTCTGTTAATATGACTTCCCTTTGTTTGATTGGAAATTGTCAAATTTGGCCTCGACTACTTTTTCTTTCCATCTTGTTGCCTCAACATTTGGTATGTCATGCATTTTTAACTCTTTTTGTATGTATGGTTCTAGTCCTCCCAAGTAAGTTTCTAGTCGTTGTCTTTCTGATAACCCAAATACTTTGGTAGTGAGTGATTCCCATTAGTGTGTGAATTCTTCGACATTTCCTTTTTGTTGTAACCTGGTAAGCTTCGAGAAAAAAATGTCTTCATTGATTCCTTGAAACCTTTTGAGGAAATCATTTTTGAACAAATTCCATGTGTATGCGAAATTGTCGCCTTTCCACCACATATACTAGTTGTAGGCATAGCCTTCAAGATGCATAGATGCATACTTCACTTTTTCTTCATCTGTTGTGATGTTATAAATATCAAAGTATTCATCTACCTTATTTAACCATGCAATGCATTGTTTGTCATTTCCACTGAACTTTGACATTTATATTTTTGCTTTGGGGGGATACACTACACAACGCTGATACCGATTTCCTCTTGTCTTGTTGCATGGTGGTGATCTTGAATTCTTGGTTGAAGCACACGACATATCTGAATTGTCTTTTTGTTTGCGACGATCTTTTGTTATATTCTTTTCCACCATTTCCATGAGCGTATTTAACTTGTTGTTCAGTTGGACTTGTTTTTCCTTCATCCTATCCAATTTGTCGTCTAGCCTTCTATCTAACACTAAACCGACTTCCTCTTTGATTTCATTTTTCAGCTTTGCAATGCAATTTTTTATTTCTTTCTTTAAATCTTCTTAACTCTTAATAATGCGATCATTGAAATCCTTCTCCAATTTTTTGATTTGGGATTTTAACTCCGTCGTCATGCTTCTGAGGTGTGGTGGTGAATAATTGGACCCAATTTTGGCTTATGAGGATGAGTAATATTCGTGGGAATTTTTTTGTGTGTGCTTGATTAAAATCAAGTGGTAGTAATAATATTATTATTATTATTATTATTATTTGAAATATTATAAAGTTAGAATATAAAAAAGTTAATATTATATTTTTTTAACTTTTTTTTTGAAAAAAAAAATTGTAGGGTTTCTACGAGGAGAATTTGGGCATGGAAGTTGGTGGGGGTAGAGTGGAAGAGAGATTCATAGCGAAATAAGATGCAGGGGCAAGAAGGGAGTTGTAGAGGCAGTGTGGTGTGACATAGGTGGAGAGGGAGAAACGAGGGGGAAGGTGGAGTATGCGGTGGATGAAGGAGGTGCAAGGGGGAGATGAGCGTGATGGAGGCGTGAGCAAAGGGTTATGGGGAAAGGAGGATGGCCGATGGGGGAGGGGTAGGAGTAGGAAAGAGTGGAGTGTGCAGAATGGGGAGAGAAGCTCGAGAGATGGAGGAGGTTGTGAGCTTGGGGAGGCGTGCTTTCAATGGAGTGATAAGCATATCGGTGAGCATGGAAAGGAAGAGGGTGGCAAATGAGTGGATTAAGGAGCCGAATCCTGAGCTCGAAGGAGGAGTGATACCTGCTCTAATTCCAAATGAAGCAATCAGATTCAGGACACGAAATCCATGCTTGAGTAATAAATAGTTATATATATTGAATATGATAATGATTACAAATGAAACTCGCCTTTATAGGCTTGAGCGTGTGAAATGAAGGGTTACACCCTTTCATATAATAATTAACTAATTTAATTAATATTTTATTTTATATTGGTTACATTATCTTGGACAGTGTAGTTTTCCTAATCACATGGTTGGTGCAACATTATTAACTAATTGGTGTCAATACATTTGTTTAAGAAAAATGTTGTCGGATACCTTTTTATTTACCAATCCTTCCACATATTCAATGAAAATCACAATACTTTCAACATGGTGTTGTGTCCGTTAACAACATTTGCATTAAAGCTTCCATATATGGGCTTAATCTTAGGAATTATTATACTTGTAAGGTAACAATGTCGCTCTAAACTTCCTAGAGTTGAAACCTTACCAAAGAACCTGCACTCTTTAACCAGTGCAGATGCCCACCACCACCATTGCAAATTCTTGCAACTCCATATTGTTGGTTATGATTGTCATTGATGTCAGAGAAGTTCATTAATAACAAAGGAAAAAGGAAAACAAATCGAACATGTTGAATATTGGTGTAGACTTATTGTATTTTAGTCGGAGATAAATGTGTCGATCATTGTTAGTCGAAGTCGAAGTTGTCAACCATTGTTAGTCAAAGTCAACCTCTTATTGACTATTGTTAATCGAATTCAACCTCTTGTCGACTAGTTCCAATCGGTGTCAAATTTATCAACCGTTACCAATTGGAGTTGAAGTTGTCGACCATTGTTGGTCAAAATCGACCTCTTGTCGACTAGTACCAATCAGGGTCAAAGTTCTCGACCATTACTAGTCGGAGTCAAAGTTCTCGACCATTGTTGGTCAAAATATACCTCTTGTCAACCATTTCCAATCAGAGTTTAAGTTGTCGACCATTATAAGTCGAGTCAAAATCAAAGTTGACAGTCTCAGAACCAGAGTCACAAATCGGAGTCAGAGACAGAGTTCAAAATTGAATTAACAAGTCGGAAGTCCACAGAATGTAGTTTGACATCAGAATAGATAAATGTTAGAGTTGACAAAGTTCAGTTCATCAAAATTGATAATGTTAAATTTGAAGTCGAAGTCGAAGCAGTGGAGTCAAAAACGCTAGAATACGCATTATATTTTTATAATTGACTTTCGACATCAGAATCGGTCAGTCAGATTCAAAATTGATAATGTGGTGTAAATCAAAAGATACAAATGGTCGAAATTTAACCAGTCTAAATCGATATTATGAAGTAGAATATTTTATAATCATACTATTAAAACTTGCAAGTTCAAAAAGAAAAGGTAATTATAAATTAGCTTTATTTGTAAAAGGTCATGACGAAGAGTTGTGACTATTAGGTAAAGAGGGATGATTTAATGTATATCAACAAATATTTAGCCACTCAAATAAAACATGTTTGTACAAACAACTTTTAAAATATAGAGGGTACAAAAAACATAAAACGCATAATCATTTAAGGGAGGTTGGGTGGCGTAAGGGTAGGCAACAAAATCCTATAAGAAGTTGAAGCTTCCTTCTAGTTGTAGTTGGTAAATAGGGTGTCAGTGTATCCTTCAGTTGTAGCTGAAAAACCGAGTTGTTGGTGCATCCTTTAGTCATGGTTGGAAATTTTAGGTGTTGTCGCATCTAGCAAGTTGGTGCCTGTGAAACATTTGTAAATATAATTTTGCATAATAAAAAGTGTTTGTGGTTTTTTTCCAAGTGGGTTTCCACGATAAAATACTGTTTTATGTTTCCATTGTTGATTTTAATTTTTTAAGTGGTAAAATTTTAATAAGGTAGATCAATATTGATTCACCCCCCCTTTCAATATTGCTTGATTTTCCAACACTCAATTCCCATCCTATTGCCTCAACACCTGTCAAAATATTTCTCTATCAACCTACAATAGAAAATGCCACAACAATGCACATGATGTTGGGCATCCTTGGAGTAGAAAAACAAACAAACACAAATGAATTTTAGTAACCATCTTGGAAAAATTATTTTCATACTAAATTACAGTCTACCTGCATGATCAAGTTACAGTTTACACACTTGACTACAATCCTTGGCATCATAAAGAAAAATAATCATTTTCCTATCCTTATACCTATACATTCTTTCAAACTTCCATTTAAATCCTTAACAAATTTTCCTTGATTCTTAAGGATGACAAAGAGTTGTGTTAATAATAATCTATTAAGAAAACAATAGTCTAGTCTAACTTAACCATAAATGTGAGCAGAAAGGAAAGGAGACCTACAGGAGTCATTAGCTTATACTATTTAAACAATTAGTTCATACTAATATATTTTGTAGAGTACTCACATCCAGCCTTTTAAAGAGCCAATCTTATTAGAGCACATCATGGAGGCTTTCACAATCGGCTTGATTACTTCTTTGAATGACATCTTCATTGTTTAAGCTTCTTAACATGTTGGGCCAATTTACAAATTCCATGCCATATACATAGACACTTCTTTGTATTGTTAAAAATAGTTTCAAATCTCTCCAATACAAGTGCCACAATAAGAAGACAAGTGTGTCGTCCCTCATACCTTTCAAGAGACCTTGAATGGCATTGTTGGCTTCTTTAGGAGTAATAGAATTATAAATACCATTAAATAAGGCACTATTTTTAGGTAGGGACTAAAAATAGTAAGAACTAATGGTCTGTAGATTTTTTTTAAGAAAAGTAAACTACCTCTTTAAATAAGAAATTAAAACATATATATATATATATATATCTTGTAAGTTCAAAACTAATGTATTAAGAAAAAATATAAGTATAGATAAAAATACAGATCTGCGTGTTTCTGGAACACGAAATAGAGCCAAAGNTCTTGTAAGTTCAAAACTAATGTATTAAGAAAAAATATAAGTATAGATAAAAATAAATATCTGTGTGTTTCTGGAACACGAAATAGAGCCAAAGAAGGCCAGTCGAGAGTGCAAAAATTGATCCTCCCCATTATGGGGAAAAAAGATCTTATACATCAAAATTGAATATATGACTTTTTTAAAAGTCATAGCTGAATAAGACTAGAAAACTGGAAGAAAACCCGATCCAAAATCACCAAAAACCTGAGAAACAAGAGAACTTGAACACCTCGCACTACAACTGCTTGTACAGGACCTCGGTGATTGGGAAGCAGTATTCGGGGCCCCATTGTAGACCCTGCTCCTTGCATTTCTCCTTGCATTTTTTCGTCTTCTTTCCTGGTTCATTGATGCTGCCGGTGGATTCGATATCCTTGGTGCTTCCCTATCTATCTTTCTTGGCAGATGAGGGATGCTTCACTAGCAAAGGTGACGATTTCTTGATCGCTTTTCCCTTTTTCCAAACAAACTGGCGCTGCAGAGAGGTGAGGATGGGTTGATCAGTGGGGTGAAGGGTACAGGGAGAGGAGGAGGAGGCAAAGGGGGAGGCAGAGGTGCGGATTCGAAATTGCCTCGGTTTGTTGGTGTCACATTTGGAGTTGGTGGGGTGTTGACGGAGTGGAGTATGAGCTTGGTTAGAATATTTTTAAAAATCCAGTAATCACCCCTGCGGGACGAGGTGCACATAGCGGCTGTGAGTGAGCGGGAGACTTCATCCTCCCAATCGTCGACCATGGTTCTCAGCTATTTCGACACCTATGATTCATAGCCCTGGTTGATGGCTTATGGATGGAAGGGTGGCGATGAGGGGTTTCCATCCCTTCCACAACCTCTCCCGCCCCTGGGAGGTCCTCATCGACGCGGCGGCATGTCTTTTCCAGTGTGAGAGGGACTGGAGTAGGAGCTGAGTGGAGCATGGGCTTGGATGCCATAAATGTTGGGGTTGAAGCTGAACAAGAGCGAGTAGAGCAGGAGCGGAGCAAACCAGGGGTAGGAATAGAGTGGGCACAACAGAGCGAGGGTGACGAAATGCGAGGGTAGGAGGACAAAGAGCCTAGAAGGAGCCATGTTACACTGCATCCAAGGAGCGTAATGGTTGACCATTACTGCTCTGTACCAGACCTTCCTAATCATAAATGTCAAGGGGACTAGAATCGCATGGAGGATCAGGCTCCCTGTCATCCATTCTGTTGATGGCATCATCCCCAAAAACTTCAACATTATGATTGTTGTCGAGCTGGCAGCCTGTCGCGTGGGTGTTCTGGTGTGCATGGGTCCACCTGTCATCATCTGGACTTCCAGCAGGGGTGGTGAATGGATTGATGACATGTTGGGGTGCGTCATCAGTCTAGGGTCCATGGTTTGCCCGCTTGTCACCTACATCCGAGGTAAAACATTAATATATTAAGTGTATTAATTAACTTATATAAAAAAATAAAATAAATGTGTTCTTGTAAGAATTGTTTTTAATATCTTAACTATAATGGCATGTAGATGCTTTATAGGAAAGAATAATTTTTTTTTAATAAGAAATTAAAGCAAGAATATAAAACCCTAATTTGTATTTATGAATTAAAAAAAATGTCGTGTTAATAAAAATACTAAGAACTCTTCTTAAGTGGAGATTCTTTATAGAGAAAGTAAACTCTTTTTAAATAATAAACTAAACCGTGAATATAAACCTTAATGTCTATACAGATAGGAAGCTCTTCTCAACTGGAGATTCTTTATAGAAAAAGTACTCTTTTTAAATAATAAATTAAACCATGAATATAAACCTTAATGTCTATACAGATAGGAAGTTTAATAACCAAAAAACAATTGTATTTTGTAAGAAAAAGTTAAAGATATTTACGTCGAAGGCGTTTTCTCTATGGAGACACAGTCTCAAAGATTCTTCGTCTCCCTGGCTAATGGTGACTCGACACGTGTTTCCTATTTATTTCCGTTTTTTTTACACAGGGTTTCTTAATCGAGTCTTTCACGCGGTATTTTTCCATTTTTTGTTTTCCACGGTATTTTTTGAGAAAGTTTCTATTCAATGTACATATTTTCTAGGTTGTACACTATTCAACTACACTAATAATGCTTTCTTCCAATGGCTTCTAGGTCCTCAGAAGACATGTCTTTGCCTGTGATGCAGAGGATATTGTTTGGGGCAGGCCCTTTTTTTGGAAGATTTCTACCGAAAGAAGAGGATTTGGGCTGTTTTAATTGTGAAACCATTCCCTATACAGGAACCACTTACAGATCAAATCTATGAATTTCTTATATGCAAAGCTTCCAACTTTATCAGTGTTGTGCTGAAAGTGCCTCGATCTAATAAGATTTCCACTATACATAGTGTTTAGGTATTTTTCAAGAAAGAGGATGCCATCTGTTGCATATTTGATCCTATTCAAGCTTTGGTGGATGAAGAATGTTTGAACTAGGTCCAAGGAATGGAGTTATGGCTCTAGGAGAGCAACTAGTAGGGATGCTACATGGTTAGGTGCCCCAAGAACTTGTAGAAAGCAGTTGACACATTTCCAGTCTTTCAGTCACAATGGTATCACCATATTAGTAAGTTGAGAAACCCTTCAAAGTTATCGATATGCTTGTGTGTACACATTACCGGTCTTTCAGTCACAATGGTATCACCATATCAGTAAGTTGAGAAACCCTTCAAAGTTATCGATATGATTTCTTGTAAATTGTTTTTGGGATTTTTAGTAGGGTTCTCTTTCCCTGTTGGGATATTTGTTTATTTAGTCTTCATAGCTAATTGCAAATATTTTTGGTTGGCAGGTTCATGATTTTGTATATATGACAGCAGAAGGAAGGGATCATCGCATTGCTTATTTGGAAGGCATGTTTGAATATTCAAAGGCAAGGAAGTTAGTTCGGGTTCAATGGTTTTATAAGACTAATGAATTTCTTGAAAATATACCCCCTCCAGTACCTCTCTATTCAATGTACATATTTTCTATGTTGTACGCGATTCAACTACACTGATAATGATTTCTTTCAATGGCTTCTAGGTCCTCAGAAGACATGGCTTTTCCTGTGCTGCTGAGGATATTGTTTAGGGAAGACCCATTTTCTGGAATATTTCTACCAAAATAAGAGAATTTGGGTTGTTTTAATTGTGAAACCATTCCCTATACAGGAACCACTTACAGATCAGATCTATGAATTTCTCATATGCGAAGCTTCCAACTTTATCAGCGTTGTGTTGAAAGTGCCTCAATCTAATAAGATTTCCGCTATACGTAGTATTTAGGTATTTTTGAGGCAAGAGGATGCCATTCGTTGCATATTTGATCCTATTCAGGCTTTGGTGGATGAAGAATATTTGAACCAGGTCCAAGGAACGGAGTTATGGCTCTACGAGAGAAACCAATAGGGTTGTTGCATGGTTAGGTGCCCTAAGGACTTGTAGAAAGCAGTTGACACATAACCAGTCTTTCAGTCACAATGGTATCCGATCCATATTTATGCAGGAACGCAACAGAATACACAAATAACCATAGAAAAAAATATGCAGCGGAATTAACACTTCATTTCATTAATCAATAACTGAAACTTGTTTACATACAAAATGGAAATAAACTAGCTAGAGTGTCGGTAGCTTATCTCTGAGAAGAGATGTGGTGGCTACATGCCTCTGAAATCTGTGTTAAAATGAGCCTTGAAGGCCTATATATTCAGTGAGAAATAATGGAAACCCTACATATACAAAAACCTAACCCTGGGAGGTGAAACGCCTTAATGTGGGTCTCGTTGGGTAACTTGGTACATCAATTTCTTGGGGTCGTAAATTTAGCATACTTCCTTCATTTGACGCACATGATACATCGTTAGAAAGATATGTTTAAGGACTACATTAATGAACTAAAAATATTATGTTCAAAATGAACTCATATTTTCTCGACCATTTGATGCTGAAAAAACGTCGTTTAGGACCTCAAAAAGGCTCTAGAAGTTTAGGACCCAAAAACTGCCAAAAATAGTAAATTGTGCTACAATTTAGGAAACTAGAAAACTGAAAGAAACAATGGTGGGGGTCCAAGAGGAATAGTTGGGTGGCCACCAATATCATCCTGGATCATTCCTCCCCCTTTAGGAAGCAATGGTCCCCATTGCGTTGAGTTCCTGCATGAGATGAGGAAACTTCTGTTCAATTTGGCCCCTAGTGAGCCACTTTCCCTGGTGAAGGAGTTGGCCTACTTTGAAAACTTGATATAGCTAGATATTATGCTGGCAGGTGTTCTTGATCTATGTGTCCATAATATGATCAGTTGTGGCTTGTTCAATGCATTCAGGGTTTAACTCTGTTAGTGTGAGTTGTTCTGCCACGTCTGATGTGTCTAGTAGAGGTGGAAAGTAGGGTCGAAGGCAATCCACATTGAACACTGGGTGCAGACCAAGGAATGGTGGAATAATGAGCTCAAAGGAATTGTCCCCGATAGCCTTGGTGATGGTGTAGGGCCCATATCATAGCGGGCGAAGCTTGCGGTGGGGTCCAGTGAGGCGCTCCTTCTACAAATGTAGCCACACTTTGTCACCCACCTGGAAGTTGTGTTGCACCCAATGTTGATCATGTCGCTACTTGTACTTAGCATTGGATCTTTCCAATATGTCATGAACCTGTTGGCGAATGTGCTGAATGCACTCAATGAAGCTGTTTGCCTTGGAAAATTCAGAATGGATATGAGTTGAATCAGCCTGAGTAGCTACAAATGGCATGGCTACATCAATGGGACATAGTGGCTGGAATCCCAAGCCCACCTGAAAGGGGTTGTGGAGGGCCCGGTTATAGCTATGTTGTACATAGGGGAGGCTCTAATCCCATGTGCGTGGATGCTTTGAGTTGTACATGCGCAAAATGTGTACGATCATCTTGTTGACGACCTCTGTCTAGCCATCAGTCTGGGGATGGAAAGTTGTGGACTTTGTGAGCTTGGTGTCTAGCATTGACCATAGGCTAGACCAGAATGTACTAAGGAACCTGTTGTCCCGGCCTAATATTATAGACTGTGGGATCCCAAAGTGTACCCACACACATTCAAAGAAGAGTTTAGCAGTGGCTTCTACTATGATATTCTTCTTACAGGCCGCCATTATGGCCATCTTTGAGAATATGTCAATGACCACAAACACACAGTCATTGTCGTGCTTAGTAGAAGGAAGGCCTGACATGTAATCCATGGAGATGGATTCCCAAGGTCGACTAGGGGTAGGCAACGGAGTATAGAGGCCTTGCTTCTTGATGGATGGTTTGGAAATGGCGTAGGAAGTGCAGGATCAGATGTACTTCTCGACGTCTTGTCGAAGGTTCGGCTAATAGAAATATTTCTACATTACTGCCACTATTTTCTCAACCCTGAAATTCCCAGCAACCCGGCTATAGTGCGCTTCCCAAATCATGTCGGCATGCTCGCTTGAAGGAACACAAAGGTGTCCTATGTGACATAGTAGTACATCCTGGAGGTGAAATTTTGGAACTTGGTTTCCCTCCAAGAGCATCTGGTATGTGTGGCTGAATTCTGGATTGCTCTTGTAGAGAAGTGGCCAATCAGAAGTCTCGTGCGCACAAGAGTTGAGCACGGTCATTATCGCCACGATCGGTGGTCGGCTGAGGCAGTCTACAACATTATTGGTGCTTCCCTTCTTGTACTTGATGTTCAAATGAAACTGTTGTAGATATGTGGACCACTTCTAATGGTGATCATTCTGTAACTTCCCTTTTGTCTGCATGAACTGCAGGGGTCGGTGGTCTGTGTGGATGATCGTTTCCTTCCCCAAAATGTAATGCTTCCATTGTCGGCAAGCCTATACAATGGAATACATCTCTTTGTCATAAGTTGGATATTTGCAGACTGTGTCAGACAGTGTCTCACTGTGATATGCCACTGGATGCCCTTGTTGAGTAAGGACTGCCCCAATAACATAGTCAGAGGCATCTGTCTCGATCTCAAATGGTTGTTGCAAGTCTGGTAATGTGAGCACTGGGGCACAGTAGAGGTGATGTTTCAATTCTACAAATGCCTTCTGCTGAGTTTCCAACCAAAATAATTTTGCTTTCACTCCTCCCTTGCTGACTTGACTCAAGGGCCAAGTGATATGAGATAATCCCAACACGAACCTGCGGTAAAAATTAGCAAGGCCCAGAAAGCTGCGAAGCTCTATTAGAGTAGTTGGGGATGGCCAATCCCGAATGACTTGGATCTTGGTTGGATCCACATGTACCCCACACTCATCAATAATGTATCCCAAATATTGAACCTGGGTCAAGCCAAAAGTGCACTTGTCCAAATTGGCACACAACTTGTGCTGCCACAATGTTTGCAGGACCTGTCAAATGTGGTGGAGATTCTATTCCCAAGTCTGGCTGAAGATGAGGATGTCATCCAAGTACACTACTACAAATGAGTTGGTAAATGGCCGCAAGATGTCATCCATCAGTATCATGAAGGTTGCAGGAGCATTCGTCAGCCCAAAAGGCATGACCAACCATTTGAAAAGGCCCTCCTTGGCTTTGAAGGCAGTCTTCCACACATCGGTCGGTTCGATCGGTACCTGGTGATATCCAGACAGCTTTAAGTCGATCTTGCTAAAATACTTCTCCCCTTTAAGCTAGTCCAGGAGGTCATCAATCCATGGGATCGGGTACCTATTCCGGACAGTGATCTTGTTCAACGCCCGATAGTCAATACAGAGTCTCCAAGTGCCATCCTTCTTCTGTACCAACACGATCGAGCTCCCACAGGGCAATGAACTTGGCCGGATGTGACCCTTCTGTAGCAGATCCTAAATTTGCCTCTTGATTTCATCATTCTCTAGAACAGAGCATCGATAGATCGGTCCATTGGGTAGCGGTGCACCTGGGGTCAGATCGATGGGGTGCTTGACCTGACAGTGGAGAGGCACCCCATTGGGTGAGGCGAATATGTCTCGGTACTCCTCCATGACAATGTCCATTTGTTGTTGTCGTGCGGAGGGGCCCTGTCTGGAGGTTGTGGCCACGATCTTCTTCTTTCCATGAGGGCGGATCATCAAGAAAACAAACTTCCTAGTTTTGGAAATGTGGCTTACTACATTGTGTTGCAGTAACCAAAGAGACAGTGGTAGGGGGTGGTACCCCTGGTATCCTGTACAAATTATTTCCCAACATAATAATAATAGCGCGAGGCCGAGACTCATACACAGCATGTCGCTTCCATAAGTATGGTTTCCCTAATAATACATCACAAACATCAAGAGGATAAATATCACATAATACCTCATTGGTGAAGGGCTAGATATTGTAGGGAAGGCGGAACTGCTGGCTGACACAGAGATCTCGTCCTTGGTGAAGCCACCCGATGGTGTACGGCTGTGGGTGTGCTGTGGTCAAAAAACCCAACTGCTTCACGACCTCTGTTGAAATCAGGTTCTTTTGGCTCCCACTGTTGACAATGAACTGTAGCGGGGAACCCTTTACCCACATTTGGGAGTGGAAAAGACGCTCCTCCTCCTCTGAATCTTCTGTTTCTTCCTTGTTGATCTTCGTGGTGGCAACGGTGGCATTAGGCTCTACATATATTATCTTCTTCCCTCTGTCATTCCCCTTCTCGGGTTCTGATTCAATGTCAGAGTATGCATCTGATTCAGAAGCCTTTATCTCAGCCACCAGTGACTGCTTAGCCCAACACTCACTTATGTTGTGAGTGGGGCTCTTATGGAACTTGCACCACTTTCCCGCTTCCTTCTTCAGCTTTGCAGTGTTTCTCTTTGCTTGCGGCTTTGGAAAGTTTTATTGAGTCGCCATGCCTTGGTTGTGTCCTTGGTTCTATGGTTTGGGGGCACCTTTCCCTTGCTTCAGATTCGCAGATCCAAAGTCTCACTTTTTCTGTTTGAATTTTTGCTCAATTTTGGTAGCATACAGATATGTCGTACCAAGCGAGCAGATGTCGAGGAACTCCATTTCCTCCTGAATGTATCTGTGCAGACAAATGCGGTACTTCAGCACCAAAATATTCTCTAAATATTTGATACCCAAATTGGTGCGCAGGGTATGGAACAGATTCGTCAACTCATGCACATATTGATCTCTTTGTTGACGCAACGTAGTCCATTGGATGTACTTGTCCTCATAGCTCCCCACCGGATAATACTGTCCCTTTATGGCATCTTGGAAATAATTCCAAGTGGGTATGGTCAAGAACAGAGAGGGTTCTTCCTCTTCCTTTCTCTCACAGTAGGTTTCCCACCAATCCTTGACATGGGGGGCGGCTTTGAGTAGAGAAAAAGTAATATTTTCTCGGTCAGAAAAGTCATGAACTGAGAAATACCCTTCTAATAGATTCAACCATCTATCTACGGCATCTGCATCTATTCGACCATCAAATATGGGAATGTCAAATTTTACTTGTACCTTAAAAGGGGTTGTTCCTCCAGAGTGGTTGCTAGATGCAGATGCGCCGCCAATGGGAAGTCGTTGAAGGATCTGGGCGAAGTTATCCATCATCACGTTCCTTTGTTTTCAAAGGGCCTCCTCGAAAAACATTTTGATAGGATCTTTTGTGCCCTCATATTTCTTTTCGTCCCCCATGGGTGGCCATTGGGCTTTGCGAGGCTGATCTTGCAAAGCTTCAACCAGATTGAGCCCCAACTCTTTATACCCCGCCCTCATTGGGGACATGCAAAGAAGGATCGAGAAAGAGCAGTTTTCTCTGATACCATTGATCCAGATTAATTCAGGAACATAAAAGAATACACAAATAACCATAGAAACAAATATGCAGCGGAAATAACACTTCATTTCATTAATCAATAACTAAAACTTGTTTACATACAAAATGGAAATAAACTAGCTAGAGTGTTCGTAGCTTATCTCTGAGAAGAGATGTGACGGATACATGCCTCTGAACTCTGTGTTACAATGAGGCTCGAAGGCCTATATATTATTGAGAAACAATGGAAACCTTACACATCCAAAAACCTAACCCTAGGAGGTGAAACGCCTTAATGTGGGCCCCGTTGGGTAACTTGGTACATCAATTTCCCGGGGTCGTAACTTTAGCATACTACCTCCGTTTGACGTGCATGATACATAGTTAGAAATATTTGTTTAAGGACTACATCCATAAATAGCAAATATTGAGTCCAGAATGAACTCATATTTTCCTGACCATTCGATGCCGAAAAAATGTCGTTTAGGGCCTAAAAACAGATCTGGAAGTTTAGGACCCGAAAACTGCCAAAAATAGTAAATTGTGCTACAATTTAGGAAACTGGAAAACTGAAATAAACAATGGTGGGGGTCCAAGAGGAATAGGTGGATGGCCACCAATATCTTCCTAGATCAGTATCACCATATCAGTAAGTTGAGCGACCCTTCAAATTTATCGATATGCTTGCTTGTAAACTGTTTTGGGCTTTTTAGTAGGGTTCTCTTTCCCCTATTGGGATTTTTGTTTATTTGGTCTTCATAGCTAATTGCAAATGTTTTTGGTTGGCAGGTTCATGATTTTGTATATATGACAGCAGAAGGAAGGGATCATCGCATTGCTTATTTGGAAGACATGTTTGAAGATTCAAAGGCAAGGAAGTTAGTTTGGGTTCAATGGTTTTATAAGACTAATGAAGTTCTTGAAAATATACCCCCTCCAGTACCTCTCTATTCAATGTACATATTTTCTATATTGTACGCTATTCAACTACAAGAATCAAATGCAGGTTGCGGGATGAGGGTGATGAATAAAATATTTTTTAGTAATCTCATACCCCGCAACCCGCACCCCACAACCCACCCTGCAATTGCGGGATGCGGGCTGCGGGATGAGGGTGGTGAATGAAATATTATTTATTAATCCCGTACCCCACATCCTGTAGCACACATTTGTGGGATGCGGGTTGCAGGATAGTGGATTATATATTAGTCTATATACTGTATTAAGAAAACTAAATGAATATTAATATATATATACTGTATTAATATATATATTAATGTTTATTGCAAATTTTGAACAACTGCCATAGAATCAATCTCCAGAGTGGTTGTCTCATGCTCATAGGTAGAAATAAAAAAACATACATTTAGTCTTTTGACAAGATTCACGGCCGTCATTTAGTCTAATTCCGAGATGATCCAACACCCTTGCTTTGTTTTGTTGTTATTGTTGCTTTCTCTATGGAGAATGAAATATGTTAGAAATAAAAAAACATACATTTAGTCTTCTGACAAGCTTTACGACCGTCATTTAGTCTAATTACGAGATGATCCAACACCCTTGCTTTGTTTTTGTTGTTATTGTTGCTTTGTCTGATTATTAGTTGTTTATGTATTGCCTCATGATTTTTTTCTTAGCAATACAAAATTCGATACATTTTTGCTTCAAAGGAACTCTGAAGCTGCAAATGGAAAATGCCTTTGCTTTATTGCATATAAACACACCTGAAGGTAACCACATATTGATTTTGGTGTGCTTCATTTACACTTTACAGTTTTCCTTAAATTTACAAGACACGAGCGGTCCTGTAAACAGTTATATTACCGATGAAAGACTAGAGAATACCATCGGTCCTTAGTTATATTACACTATTTTGCAAACATAGACTGGGCTAAACACGACTAAATAGTAGACTAGAGTTTTACAAGCACGTTCAAAACAGTGTTCTCCTTGCGTTGTCATCGACGATTGATTTTTCGTATAAATTTATTTCAGAAAAACAATATTCACTTTTTGGCCTTTTGTCTTGTGGTTTGATTTAGGATTTATATTATGTGTTTTCGCAACCCACAACCCACAACCCGCATTTTGCGGGATTGCGCTTTGCCGAAAGGAAAATTGCGAGATCCAGGATGCAAGATGAGGGTGGTGAATAAAATATTTTTTAGTAATCTCGTACCCCACAACCCGCATCCT
>LPNX010905989.1:0-62631 GCA_001517045.1 Pseudotsuga menziesii | reverse complement strand
GATTGCATCATCCTTGGACTCAAGTCCTAAAGTGATAGGGAGTGATTATCCCATAATTGTATCCGGTGACTTCAGTCGTCGAGAATGTGGTAGGATTGCATCGTCCTTGGACTTAGTCCTAAATTGATAGGGATTGATTCTCCTGTAATCAATCCGGTAACTTAGGTTGTCGAGAATGTGGTGGGATTGCATCATCCCTGGACTTTAAGTCCAAAAATGATCCAAAGACTTTTTGTCTTTGAGTTGTGGATTGCAGGTTGTTGCTAATGATGATGATGCCGTACTGATCGAAAGATCAGAATATGATGATGATGATGTACTGATCGAAAGATCAGAGTATGATGATGTACTGATCGAAAGATCAGAGTATGATGATGACATACTGATCGAAAGATCAAAGTATGATGATGATGACGTACTGATCTAAAGATCAGAGTATGATGATGACGCACTATGATTATGATGTTTCTGATCGAAAGATCAGAGTATGATGATGATGTTTCTGATCGAAAGATCAGAATGTGATGATGATTATGATCGACAAATAAAAATATGATGACGATGATGTTGTTGTTGATCGAAAGGGCAAAGTGTTGATAATGATATTGCTGATCAAGAGATCAAAGTACTGAAGATGTTGCTGCTGATCGAAAGGTCAAGGTGCTGAAGATGTTGTTGCTGATCGAAAAGTCAAAATGCTGAAGATGTTGCTGATCAGAAGGACAAAATGTTGAAGATGTTGTTGCTGATCGAAAAAGTCAAAGTGCTGAAGATGTTGCTGATCGAAAGGTCAAAATGATGAAGATGTTGTTGCTGATTGAACAATCAAAGTGTTGAAGATGTTACTGATCGAAAGGTTCAAGTGCTGAAGATGTCATTGAAAGATCAAAATGCTGAAGATGTTGCTGATCAAAGACTGAAGATGTTGCTGATGATGAAGACTAAAGATTGAAGATGAAGACTACATGATGTTGAAAAGCTTCCAATGATTTATAGATGTGTTACCCTACTGATGTTGATGATGTCCCCTATCTCTACTCTTGTTATTGTTGATGTTGCTGTAGAATACCCTTCTCGTTAAGAGGGAGTGTTGAAATATTGTAACTTTGAAGAATATTCTATATGTATCTTTTGTGGTCCCCGATGGTCCTACTGGGAGAACCACTTGTATTACATTGTACCCCGATGCTCCTAATCGGAAGAAATAATAAGAGTCATGAGGTAGTCCCCTCTAATTGTAAAGGTGGGTCATCAACACCCCAGTGTGGTTACTTGAGCTTACATGTGTAACTCGAGCCTACATGTCAAATGAGTTAACTTAAGTGAACGGATGAATATAAATAGAGCTGTAGTGCTCCTCATTTGAGACACACACTCTCACTTGTATAGCGCATTAGTGGAGAAGAGAAGTAGCTGGAGAAGGAGGAGGATCAGGCTTTGATCTCCTTGCTGGTTTTATCTTTTATCTTTTTGGGGCATCTATATTGAGGAAGATTTTGCTGGGTTTTTCCCTTTAGGGTTTTCCCAGGATAAATCTTTGTGTTCCTTTTGTATGGTTGTGCTTGTCTATCTCTCAGTGATCCTGTTTATATGCTTTTGTTATGAAAATGAAATGAAATACTAATGTCTTAGCTAAGCATATGAAAATTTAACACATCCCCCCCTGCAATTGCGGTATGCGGGCTGCGAGATGAGGGTGGTGAATGAAATATTATTTAGTAATCACATACCCCGCATCCCACAACCCGCATTTACGAGGTGCGAGATAGTGGATTATATATTAGTCTATATACTGTATTAAGAAAACTAAATGAGTATTAATCTATATACTGTATTAATCTATATATTAATGTTTATTGCAAATTTTGAACAACTGCCATAGTATCAATCTCCAGAGTGGTTGTATCATGCTCGTAGGTAGAAATAAAAAAAACATACATCTTCGTCTACCCCAGATTTCAATATTCCTCCTTTGTGTAAGTTCAACCGGAAAAAAAAAATGTGTGATATCTGCAAGTATTTTTTTTCATTGGATCACATGAATATGTGACATTTCAATTTTTTGTTTTATTCTTGCCCTTTTTCATTTCACAGGAAAAAAAGGTTGTCACACTATGGAGAGTATTCTAACTGAAGATTCTATATCACTCTTGTTGCATGGTGTTGTCAACATTTGCCTGCTGGTACAAGTGTCCTCATTAAACCAATTGAACTCACTCAACTCATCATTTATTCGGTTCCAAATTTTTATCTCATACGAGCTTCATAGTCTTCATGTAGTCTAATTATGAGATGGTCCAACACCCTTGCTTTGTTTTGCTATTATTGTTGCTTTGACTGAAAGAGAATGACATAATCCTTGGTTTGTTTTAATTTTTTTTTTTTTTTAGTTCTCTATGAAGACACAATCTCAAAGATTCCTTTTCTCCCTGGATAATGGTGACTCGACACGCGTTTCCTATTTTTTTCCGTTTTTTTACACGGGGTTTCTTAATCGAGTCTTTCACGCAGTATTTTTCCGTTTTCCGTTTTCTGCGGTATTTTCTGAGAAAGTTTCTATTCAATGTACATATTTTCTAGGTTGTACGCTATTCAACTACACTGATAATGCTTTTTTTAATGGCTTCCAATTCCTCAGAAGACATGGCTTTGCTTGTGCTACAGAGGATATTGTTTAGGGCAGACCCTTTTTCTGGAATATTTCCACTGAAAGAAGAGGATTTGGGTTGTTTTAATTATGAAACCATTCCCTATACAGGAACCACTTACGGATCATATCTATGGATTTCTCATATGCGAAGCTTCCAAATTTATCAGTGTTGTGCTGAAAGTGCCTCGATCTAATAAGATTTTCGCTATACGTAGCGTTTAGGTCTTTTTGAGGCAAGAGGATGCCATCCGTTGCATATTTGATCCTATTCAGGCTTTGGTGGATGAAGGATGTTTGAACCAGGTCCAAGGAATGGAGTTATGGCTCTATGAGAGCAACCAGTAGGGATGTTGCATGGTTAGGTTCCCCAAGGACTTGTAGAAAGCAGTTGACACATTACCAGTCTTTCAGTCACAATGGTATCACCATATCAGTAAGTTGAGAAACCCTTCAAATTTATTGATATGCTTACTTTTACACATTACCAGTCTTTCAGTCACAATGGTATCACCATATCAGTCATTTGAGCAGCCCTTCAACGTTATCGATATGCTTGCTTGTAAACGTTTTTTGGGATTTTTAGTAAGGTTCTCTTTCCCCTGTTGGGAGATTTGTTTATTTGGTCTTCATAGCTAATTACAAATGTTTTTGGTTGATAGGTTCATGATTTTGTATATATGACAGCAGAAGGAAGGGATCATCACATTGCTTATTTGGAAGACATGTTTGAAGTTTCAAAGGAAAGGAAGTTAGTTCGGGTTCAATGGTTTTATAAGACTAATGAAGTTCTTGAAAATATACCCCCTCCAGTACCTCTCTATTCAATGTACATATTTTCTAGGTTGTACGCTATTCAACTACACAAATAATGCTTTCTTTTAATGGCTTCCAGGTCCTCAGAAGACATGGCTTTGCCTGTGCTGCAGAGGATATTGTTTAGGGCAGACCCTTTTTCTGGAAGATTTCTACCAAAAGAAGAGGATTTGGGTTGTTTTAATTGTGAAACCATTCCTTATACAGGAACCACTTACGGATCAGATCTATGAATTTCTCATATGTGAATCTTCTAACTTTATCAGCGTTGTGTTGAAAGTGCCTCGATCTAATAAGATTTCTGCTATATGTAGTGTTTAGGTCTTTTTGAGGCAAGAGGATGCCATCCGTTTCATATTTGATCCTATTCAGGCTTTGGTGGATGAAGAATGTTTGAACCAGGTCCAAGGAACGAATTTATGGCTCTAGGAGAGCAACCAATAGGGTTGTTGCATGGTTAGGTTCCCCAAGCACTTGTAGAAAGAAATTGACACATTACCAGTCTTTCAGTCACAATGGTATCACCATATCGGTAAGTTGAGCAACCCTTCAAAGTTATCGATATGCTTGCTTATAAACTATTTTTGGGCTTTTTAGTAGGGTTCTCTTTCCCCTATTGGGATATTTGTTTATTTGGTCTTCATAGCTAATTGCAAATGTTTTTGGTTGGCAGGTTCATGATTTTGTATATATGACAGCAGAAGGAAGGGGTCATCGCATTTCTTATTTGGAAGACATGTTTGAAGATTCAAAGGCAAGGAAGTTAGTTTGGGTTCAATGGTTTTATAAGACTAATGAAGTTCTTGAAAATATACCCCCTCCAATACCTCTCTATTCAATGTACATATTTCCTAGGTTGTACGCTATTCAACTACAATAATAAAATGTGGGTTGCGGGATGCGGGATGAGGGTGGTGAATAAAATATTTTTTAGTAATCCTGTACCCCACATCCCGCCCTGCAATTGCGGGATGCGGGCTGCGAGATGAGGGTGGTGAATGAAATATTATTTAGTAATCTCATACCCCGCATCCTGCAGCCCGCATTTGCGGGGTGTGGGTTGCGGGATAGTGGATTATATATTAGTCTATATACTGTATTAAGAAAATTAAATGAATATTAATCTATATACTGTATTAATCTGTATATTAATGTTTATTGCAAATTTTGAACAACTACCATAGAATCAATCTCTAGAGTGGTTGTGTCATGCTCATAGATATTTTTGACACACATGTGACAGCTTGGAATCCTCCTAATTCCCAGCTTTCCACATCTGAGTCACACCATTCTACTACAAATGATCCATGTAATCTTGCATCACCATCGATATTTTCATCAAACTACTCAGTTGACTATGAAGAACTTGTCAATGTTGTTCAAAGGCACACCAAATGTTCCAAGTCAATTTTCCTTCAAAGTTAGTTTTTATCTATGTGCGTGAGTCGGACATCCTGCAACCTGCAATGCAGATTGTGGGATCTTGAAGTTTATAATTTTTCAAATTTTCATTCCACAATCCGTCATTTGCGGCATGTTGGTTACGGGATGTCCGACTCATGCACACAAAATATCTCCGCATCCCACATTTTGCGGGATACGGGATGACAAAATTATCGAAATTTTTTGTTGCATGTTCCCGCAACAAAAATCACAAAATAAAAACGGGATAGTTAATAAAATTTAGAGAGAGGATGTCATTTATTTCCATTCTCTTTTTTCACCTGTGAGAGAGGTTGTCATTTATTTCCATTTTCTTCTTTCTTCCATGAGGAAAGGTCTTATCTCTTACCTATACTGTATTTTGAATTTTGTGTTGTTTAAATTATTGTTCTGATTTAGCATTTTAATCTTTATGTTGTGTGTCACTTCATTTCCTTTTCAATTTCAATTCCTTTTATAATTGAGACAAATAGTGCCTAAACAATTAAGTGATACACCGAGACACAAACTCGAGGCATCAATTTATCCGTTTGCACAAACCAGCAGGCTTCTAGAGGTGTTTGAAACATAAAACCTATCGGTCAATTTATCAATTTATCAATTTAATTTAATATTATATTATTAATTTACCATTTACCATTTACCTTAAGCTTTCTGTAATGTAGAGTTTCTGCAATCCACAAAGGTAAATTGATAATCAATTTATCAATTTACTTTTTGAAATGCGGTAAATTGATAAATTGATTATCAATTACCTTTCCACTTTCCGTAGCATATACTAAGACACCCCTATACTGAACAGGTCAAGTTGTTCAAATATTGGATAAGTTGTGGTTTTTTAACAGTACAAGAAATGTATTTTAATATGATTTTTATGGAGGAAAGATTTGAAACGGTCGCATTGGATAACTGATTGTTGAAGTTCAAAATTCTTGAATCAACTATCACATCAAAACACATCAAAAATCAAAAACGAATGTTGGCTTATGCAAAAACCAAAAAAATTGAACACAAAGCTACCATACCCTAATATCCAAAAAAGCAAATGAAAGTCCAAGAGCCATAAAATACATTTTAAAAGTGGAGATTATACACATGTTTGTTGAACACTTAATTCTTAAAAACAAGCATTTTTTAAATTTTTAAGTAAATTTAGGATGCGTATTACAACATTATGAAGGTACATAAGATATATAAGTCACACCCCTTTTTTGATAGTTTTGCGACATATACAGAAATACTATGTGTTCAAATACAAACATGTCGATGTTCCTTTTTTAATTTCTGACAATTCGGTACTAGGAAATATTTCTATGTCGTATGTTCTGCAATAAAGAACATAGTATATTCGAATATCAAACTTTGCAACATCAGCAGAAATGCTATGTGTTCAAATAGGAACATGCCGGTGTTTCTATTTCCGAAATTTCAAAATTTGAAATGTCGATTTTCATGCTTTATTTTCACTTTTGGTGCTTTAATAAATTATTTTAATGCATATCAAAATAACGAAAGAGATGATAACAATTTAAAATATGTTTAGTGTCATTGTTTTCAAAGTGAAAAAAAATAGATTTGCAAAGAACAATATTAGCGAAAGCTGAAAATACCTAAATGTTAAATGCAAATATGTTTTGGAATCTTGGAAATCAAAAATCTGTTAAATAGGAGAAAGGTCATCTTATTTTTATGAACGGACACTCAATTTATACACAATGGTAATGTTGAACCAACTAAAACATTGAAACATTTCAATAGGTTTCGGTAGGTAATTTTGCAATTGTTGTAAAGGTGAAAAGCTTACAAGCCTGAAGAATGCTTTAGCAGTGTAAAAGACTTGATGCTAAAAAGAGCTAGAATGGAAAGATGCTTAGTTGGGGTATTTTAGTGTAGAGAAATATACATATGTGAGAAAGAGAAAAGAATTTGATATCCTGTTTGAAAATATATATCATAGTAGCATATTAGGAAATCTTGAACAATAAATTTGTTGCAATTTCATTATTCATCATGATGGAAAACAATTGAGAAGAAGGGTAAAAAAATAATGATACCCTTTATGTAAGTTCCAGTGAGTGGAGAAATACAATGAAATTTGTAATCATCACCAATCCCTTGTCTCTCCAGAAACTATAGGCCTTTCGTTGGAAGTAGCAGTGCGAACTTATCTTCCCATCTCTTCCCATTCCGGGCTTTGATATCATCATGCTGTGAGTTTTTTCTTTGGAAGCCATGAGAGCATAAATAATGACGCTGACGAGTGCAGTTTTTGTGCATATAAAAAATCATAAATCAGGTCCAAATGATTTTTTCCTCAATAAGAGGGTCTATTTATTCACTGAATCTTACAAATGTAATCATGATTTCGGCAATTTCATGATGTAGCATATATCTATAACTTGGTATTAATGTGATCTGTATATAATTTCCTTATCTCCTACAGCACACAAAAGGTCACTTAAATGGTGATATGAAAGCTCGGAAAGGGAGCAAAATCCGAGATGTCAAATATATTGGATTTGAAATATTGGTCTTTGAAGCGAGTGATACTGACAATGATTTAATGATCAAGCAAGATAGTTCATATATTTTACGTCATCATATTAATCGCAGAACTGATTGTTACCCTCATTCTTTGGAATTTTGCTCATTCATCTTAGACAAAAATGTTTTATACACAATGGCAATGTTGAAGAAGCTTAAAAATAACAAAATGCGTCAATAATCATTATTTTTATAATACAAAAAAGGAAGTAAACACCAAATCGTAATGATACAAAGTGATGTGTTGGACATTTATCTGCGCTACAATCTTCGCCCATTTCCATGCGTTTTGCTAGCTAAATTTCCATACATTGTCCTAGCTAAAGTGCAACCATTTCCATATGTTTTTGCACTTCCTTTCTTCTATAGCCCCTTCTTCGAAATTAAAACTCCCAATTTATCTTCCCATCTCTTCCTATTCTGGCCTTTAGTATCACCATGTTGGCAATTTTTTCTTTGGCAGGCATGAGAGGGGAAGTAAGGACGCTCAAGAGTCCAGTTTTTGTGCATATAAAAAACCATAAATGAGGTCCAAATGATATTTGCCTCAGTAGGAGGCTCTATTTATTCACTAAATATTACAAATGCTATCATGAGTTCAAGATTTTCATGATGTAATATATATCTATAACTTGGAATTAATGTGATCTATATATAATTCCATTTTCTCTTGGAGACCGCAAAAGGTCACTTAAACAGTGATATGAAATCCCGGAATGGGAGGAGAATCTAAGATGTGGAATAGATTGCAGTTGAAAGATTTGGTCTTTGGAGCACGTGATATTGACGATGATTTAATGATTAAGGAAGATATTTCATATATATAATGATTAGGCAACAAGGATATCTTTATACCATCATAAGAAGGCATCGATAAAGTGACAAATGTAAATTTTACACACTATGGGATAACTTAAGGCTGACAATAGGTGAGGGTAACAGTCACTTATGTGATTAATATGATGGTGTGATAATGTTTCACTATGTTCAAGTGACCTTTCGAGTTGTTGAAGAGATAAGGGAATTATATATTCAAGTCATAAGCGAGTTTTTTTGGCCATAGGTATTTATACATTCAGTCTACTGCTAGATTCAAACCTGAATGTTTTGTACAAATTCTGAGGGTTTGCTCATCCTAAATCATTATTTAGAGGGATTGCTCATTGTTGTTATCGATTAATATAGTTTTGGGGGATTTGATTTGAACCCAAACAAAAACTACATGAGCAAGGATGCCCATATGAAATTAAAGAAAAAAAACTACCCACGATTTATTCAGATCTGTACACAAATCCTCCAAATGGCCAAAAGCAACCGAATTAGATTTCCTCTTTCCGCAGTGCGGAACACGGAAATCAGAAGTTACAAGTTTCTAATAAAAAGTGTACATTTATAATTGAGTTTTTTTGCGGTTCCGATTTTGGATTATAAAGTGTGCAAGAAATAATAATAAAAACTGACAGTGACCTAAAATTATCGCGTACAATGATTATGCTGAAAATTGCAATTAATAATAATAGAGTTCAACTTCCTGCAATCCGCAACCCAGAAATTGCGGGATGTGGGTTTCGTGAAAGTTTAGCAGGATAACGATGGAAAGTATATATGTTATTTGAGATTTGATATAGGGATCGAATGTAGTCCACAGATGAGATTTGTATGATGGATTGAATCGGATCAGCTTGGCAAAAAATAAAATGTACCCACGATCGGGCGGTCCAGATGAAGGCAGGTTACAGATCGAGGGTCTATGTTGATTCCGTTGAACTAAATTGTGCAAATATTGATAAGAAGCTGATCCATGGTGAATATAACTAGAGAAGAAAATGAAATATATGTGGTTCAATAACGGCTGATAAACCAAATCTCTCAGCGTGGACGAAATGTCCCAATAAACCTGGTACAGAAAAAACATTCCCACATATGATATGTTTTTTTGACCAGTAATTGAGACCCCAGACGCCATTCACAACATTTTATAGGTTAAGATTATATTCCCAGCATCGTCTGCTATCCCAACTCCAAGGATCCATCATGAAATTTAGATATTTGAAACAGTAAATCTTGCCTCTACATGAAGCAAAGAAACGCGGCCAGCCGAATTCGTTCTTATCCCACCTGCAGCATTTGCGAAAGGGAAAGGAAGGTCAAGTCCAAATGCCTTGACCCATCTGGGCAGCAATGCGAGAGAACACCTAAGGTCTTATCCATGGCCAGTATGATAATTGAATATCAGAGTACATGACTTGACTAGATTTTTTGCAAGGAGTAAAGATCCTCGCTCACTTGTCACTTGTACTATTGTTATGATTTCCAGTTGTCAAGTGTGCAGCTATGCTAGTAAGGTCTTTTATGATCTATCTAGCACCCTATATAGCGCCACCATCCAAAGCTGCTGAAAAACAGGGATGGATGAGCACTGAGAGAAAGGCCAAAAGTGCTTAATTACGTGAGGGCTTGAGTTTCCTTTTAGACAGCAATGGTTGTATGGTTCCAGAAGCTCATTTTTCAGGGGGTACTAATGGTTGGAGAATATGAAATTATGTTCCTTTATCATCCTAGTTCTCTACACTAGGAAATTTCCAGCCATCAAGTCCTGGATGTGATGCACTTTGAATATTTCCGAATAGGAATACTTCCAGCTGCACAATACGATGGTTTTCCTATCTCTGGAGTGTGTCCCCATAAATCCTCGAAGAGGTCATAGCTTCCAAAGTCCTACTGCATGAGGGCCATGTTCAACGACAGGCAGTCAGAGAAAATGCTCATACTGGTGTGGCAGGTGTCCAAAGTCTTCATCACCTCATTTGTAATTCCCACTTGTTAATTTCCTCTGAGGTGGTGATGAGGTTGAGGACATACTCCACTATATTGCCTATTGGAGAGCCTATTTCATAGGAGGTGAGGAGAACAAGAATGCTTGTCTCCAAGAGCCCTCGTACAACAATGTTACTAGCACATAGGGGAATTGTGGACAAGGGTGAGCACAAAAAGCACATAAAGTCTTTTGGCAGTAGGAAACCATGCAAAAAGGCACCGTTGAGCACGAAACACACAGGCAGGGAAGGATATTTCACAAGAGTTTGAGTGTTTTGGGGTTTCAAACCATAGTCATATCATAATATTAGTTTATTAAGGTTTGTTTATGGTTAATTTATTCCAAAACAGTGCTTGCTTATAACAACAATCTTAATAGTTTATGGTTAAACTTGGGGTCATAATAATTGAACTACAGTTCAGAATCATTTGGACTTTGAACAAGAGACCGAGACTAATATTGTGTAGTCAATAATGGGAAATGGTAAAGAAAATCATAATTTACTTTATGTAACCGGTTTAACTAACAACCCAAGCTATCAAAGCATTTGTTAAATCAATTCTCTAATGCAAACCTTAGTGACTCTCAATTAATTCGTTTAAGAAATTATTTCAAGGTATGTTTTCTAATTAGTGTGTTTTTTTTGTACTTAAGAGAACAATGGTAATTATTTCAGGTTTTATTTGTTTCAATAATAGCTCTTCCACTTTCATTTGCACACAACCGGGGGAGCATGTGAACTAATTCAATAGACAGATGAGTGGTCAACGCTATAATTTTCTGTAATTTTATGCTAACAGAGATGCAAAATCATTATAATTATTACATTTCATAAGATTTTGAACGCCTAATATTAAAAATCTTATTAACAATGTTATTTGGTTAAGTTCTACAGGACCAGCTTTGCGGGAGGTGGGATCAATACAAAATTTGCAAGTTTATTAATTGTTCCACAACCCGCATTTCGCAACTTGCGGCTTGCGGGATGCGGGAACGCAAAGTATTACAAACTTGATTCAATTAGCTCCGCAACCCGCAATTCCACATTTTGCAAGATGTGGGTTGCGAGCAGACACAAACCAAACGAAAATAATAGGAACTCCGCAACTCGCATTCCGCACATTGCGGGATGCGAGATTCGAGTTTATTAAAATTAACACATAAAAACTCTCCCACATCCCGCATTTGCGGGATGCGAGATGCAGGTTTGAAAAATGAAATATCAAATGAAAGGTTTGTCGCACTCCGCAAGTTGTGGATTTGCGGGTTGCGGGATGTTAAAAAGATCCAAACAAAAATTCATCATTCTGGCATTCAAAACAAAGAAATCAAACATAATTTTTTGGAAATTGGTTAAGTTAAGGTATCCCAATAATCAAATAAAATCTTAATAGAACCCTTTAAAATTTGCAAAGAGCCTTACTAAGTAATCTTAGATTTAAAACCCTTTAAGATTTACAAAGAGTCTTATAAAGAGTCTTACCAAGTAAACAAAGAGTCTTACCAAGTAACCCACACTTATCTTGAGAAAAACAAAGACTCTTATGGTTAAATAAATTTAAGCATTAATATTGTAAGAGTAATAGGTAATAAGACACTATGTTTTTTAAAATTCATCAACTTTTTTTTTTTTTATACCATGTGGTTAACTTTTAAAAGGGTCTAGGCTTTTTCATAAAGGAGTTATTGTTTGTTAGGCAAAGCCATCAAAGTTGCTCACAACAAAAATGACATATCACCTACTATATTATCATAATATATGGTTGATCCTCATCCCTTAAAATGTATAACCAAAGCATTTATCATTAAAAAAATATGGTATATTTTTTTTCAATAAAAAGAACGTGATAGCGATAATCGTTGAGTCAAGTATTTGTCACATACTACAACACAAGTAGTTGTTGGGCATAAAATTTAAATATAAAAAGACATCTCCATAAAGGAGTTATTGTTTGCCATTAAAAGTTATTTAGCTAGGTAAAGTAATAGATGCACACAACATAAATGACATCCCACCTTATAGTACAGGAGCCCAAATTAATCTAAAATTTGGGCTCATGTGTCATAATGACATGGGATCTGTTGTACTTACACATTGGTACTTCTACAACAGAATATTTCCTAGTCACTGACAGTTATTTTTTATTAATTCTTTCACACTTTATAATCCAAAATCAAAACCCGAAAAAACAAAATTAAAAATGTCTTAAGCTAAAATTTCAAAACTTGGTATTAATATGCACTCTCCCAAGATAAAAAACAAAGGTTGACTTGCGAAAAGACAGAATATTTTTACCCTCTCGACATTTTTTTGCACCTCTTAGTACAAATACTAGTTTATTTTATTTCGAAAGAGAATAATAAAAATATTTTACTTCTATATGAGAAAATAAACATTAATTTGTATTAAGACCAAAGACCTTTAAGAAAATGGTTTAGGTGTGTTTTTAATGTCCTAAACTAAAATATTTAAAATGAGGTTTAAATGGAGACTAGTTATGATCTCGTCTAAAGAACATATTAAGAAATAATGGTATACTTCTAAAAAAAATTCATTGCATATTTTAAAAAATATAAGAATATCTCTATAATGAGTTAACTTATGTTGAATTGGGGAAATTTTTCAACCATGGCATTATACAATATATAAATGGCATATGACTCCTAATAACCTAGGCTATGCTCAAGGTAAACTCAAATCAAATTTAGGATCATGATCTATATAAATAAGTTACAATGACAAGACATAGATAATTATGTTATGATTTATCTTCCATATTATAATATTTTTTAATTATTACTAGATAAAAAAATACATATCTATCATAAATGTAAAACAATATGAAAGTGACATTGAATCAAAGAAAAATTTATATAATATTTTACTACACTATATAAATAATATGAGTTGTAGTTATGAATAATCGAATAAAATAATACTTGGATTCAATATTGATATTAAAAATTAGATTCGGACAATTTTAATTAGAATAATGAGGTGAAGACTAAATAACTAAAAATCTATAATTATAGCAGGGAAAATTTTAATAATTGATAGTTTTTTTTAATGTGTAGAAACTTTAGCAAATCTTAAAGATTTTGAAATTTCCAACCACAAAATGTTGAGCAATATATTTTTAAAAATATTCAAATTCTAAAGATTTTATATAGTTTTTAGAATTTTAGTGATTTCTAAAATCATAAATTTTTATCTAGTGAAATTTGGGAAAATTAATTTAGAAAAAAAATAGAAATTCATGATTTTTTTTAATTCCAAAATCAGTATATTAACTAAATTTTGTCTTTAAATTTTTTATTATTTATAAATGTGTCTAATTTTATTTTACATACAAATCACTTTGATTTTTTTTTAAATGTAAATTTAGAAACATGACTTTTTACAAAACCAAAAGCTTCTCGGTAGGTAGATATGAAAAAACACTTACCAATTTGATAAAACCTTGGTAGCAAAGAGTTGTTAGAGGTTAATAAATTTTTCAAGGTTTGTGGCAACAATTTAGATGGACCCCCTAACTATTAAAGATTGGATAAGACAGAATACGGTTAATCTTTCATGATTACATTAAGTGGAAAGCTCTTCTTCATGCCTAGGACCGTGTGGTGTTAGCTGCGTTCTTTTCCATTCTGAAAACATTTTATTATTTCGTATAAGTTTTTATAAAAAACGAGAAAGGGCCCTTGAGATTCAAATATCCTTTTGAAAGGGTAATTTTGTAATGAGAATTAGCTTTAATTGTCTTTTTCTTTTCTTCAAAAGAGACCGTATCACATTTATTTATTTACCAGACATGAATTATTCAATAAGAATTCAATTATTTGTTAATAATTTTGGTTTTTAGTTGTGCTATTTTTTCAATGAAATATATATAATAGAAAAAAAATTGAGTACTTTTTCTTATTTTGATGATGGTATTCAAGGTAAATTGTTCGGTTGCATATTTTGGTAACTTAATTTAATGGGGACATTAAGTGAGGCCTTTAACATTCATATAGGTATCCAGCTCAGGGACTTGACGCCATGTCCTCTTATTGGCAACTCACAACCCTCAACCACTCGCACTAGCCCACTCAACTATTAGTGTTTTTTAGTTGTAGATGATGGTTATTAATATTTGTTACATTTATTTACAAGATATAAAGTTTCAATTTTTATTAATAAAAATAATTTTTTATAGTGTTTTTTTAGTTGATGGTGATGGTTATTAATATTTATTAAGATCAATCTTAACTTATTGGAACTTAAAAAAGATAAGTAATTACTTAGTTTGCTTTAAAAGTTTGTTTTTTGTATTTGAAAAGTTTTAAGATGGTATTCCTAAATCAGTATACATTTGACAAGTTAAAAGATTAGGAAAATCGATATTGTAACAAATATTTTGAAATTGTAATAAATGTTGGCCTTAGGTAAGTTTTTGGGATATTTTGGATACCATTTTTGAGAAATCGTTCGATGTGTGAACAGAGTTGCGATGAAGGGGTCAAGCAAAGTGGTTAGCTCTGAAGTTTCAGCTAGAAATAAAGGAAAACAATTGTTTTGATGAAGTCCAACCGAAAAGTTGGTTAGATAGTTAACAGTTTCGTCCACTTACATTTATGGGATTGAGTAGTGGACGTGGGTTGTAAAACATCCAATAGAGTCTATATATTTGTAACAGGTTGGAATTTTTGGGGTTATCCAGTGTTACAGAAAAGAATAGACTTTTTGTACTCTGTCGAAGAAAGTATGTATTGTATTCTCAAAGTCTAAGCCCAGTAAGAGTTGCAATTATGAAGATCGATCTACAGGTCGTGTGTGCAGATTTATTGTAATGGAGTTTCAAGGTAATGTTTGCATGTTGTGTGCACAGACTTAAGCACTCAAACTGCAACTATTTTATAATAACAGGTGCTTTTGTGGTTTTTCCCATCTTGATTTTCCACGTTAAATTCATGGTGTCTATTGTGCATGATCTATGTGTGTTGGATTGTTATTTGTTTATTAGTGCTTCAATTGATAGTTGTGAGTGTATGATGGATGAAACTTTACTGGAATGAATGCTTATGTTGTTATGAAGTTATTTAATGTCGTGGATGAATTTGAGGATCTTCGTGGTAGTTCCTGATTAATCGAGCTTAGTTATGTCGAAGCTTTGTCTATATTGTACGATTTAATTCCCCTTCATTGTTGCGGAAACCTGGTTCCTGCGGTCCTCCAAGATACTTCATGTGAGACCTCATGTGCTTTGTAGGTGTTGTTGTAAGAAATATAAAATAATATATTAATTATAATTATTAATTACTAAGTGAAAGGGTGTAACCCTTTACTACACATCCTCAAGCCTATAAAGGCAAGCCTCATTGTAAATATTATCATCTTATCTATTATCAAATATTTATTATTACTTACCAACATGCGAGATTCGGATTACCTGTGGGCATTTCAAACAATTTACCTACGTTAAAGAAGCTTTTACCGCTTCAATGGTATCAGAGCCATTCTTTTCGGCTGACCTGTGGTTTATTTTGTTTATATTGGAAGCTCATGGCCCAATTTTAATTACCTTGGCTTTGTGACCCAAAATCTTTAAAAGAAAAATAAGAAGAACAAAAAAAATCTATGACTCCAGGCTCGTGGCCCAAAGAGTAAAAGTAAAAAAAGAAAAGAAAAGAAAAAGGTAAAGAAAAGAAAAGAAAGAAAAAAGTTAAAAAGAAAAAATAAAGTAAAAAAACAAAAGAAAGGAAAAATAAAGTTAAAAAAGAAAAGAAAAAGCCAAAACAACACATGGTTTTGCTTTCCAACTCCATTTAAAAAATCTATCCCGTCTCCTTGCTCGGATTCCATTCTTATTCATCCCCATACACCCACCTACCATCCCTTAGGTTCAAAAACCCTAACTTTTTTTTCAAAAAGATTAAATATATTAAAACAATATTAAATTATATTAGTTTTAATATTTCAATTTTGAAAAAAAAATTATATAGAGAGAAGCATTAATAATAATATTATTATTAATTAATTAATAATTATTATAATAATAAAAATATATAGTAATTATTATTTTATTAAAATAATAATTACTTTTGGAAAAAAAAGAAGAAGAGAACAAAGTGAAACATGACAAAAACAAAGAACTCAAAAGTCAAAAGGAAAACCAACCATCGTCAAAGAACACCAGAAGTTAGAAATTATGGCGAATTCTAAATCAAAAATGCAGTCACAACTACAAATAGCATTGGACATGACGAAGATGGATATTTCTAAAGGATTAATAGAGCAGGAGAATCATTATCTAAAAAGACGTATTGAGAGATTATCTACTCAAATGGAGGAATTAATGCGTCGAAAATATCCCAATCAAAATATATATAAAAAAAAAAACATGAAAGAGGCAAACAAGAATAAAGAAGAAATCAAACGATTAAACAAAATCATCAAAGACAAAGATGACAAAATCACACAAATTTTGACAAAAGTAAGATGCCAAGAAACGGAGAATTGTCACCTTCAGCAATAGGTTGAGGAACTCTAGCAGAAAGAGGACGACACAAAAAAGGCGCACAAGTTGGAAATTATGAAAGTCAATAACACATTAACAAGTAATACTGAAGAAATATATCGATTAAGAAATCATAATAAGATATTAGTTACGAAGATCAAGAAGTTAAAGAGTACCAATAAGGCATACAACTCGAATGAAGATAGCGAAGGAAAAGTCCAAGAAAAGCAAGAAGAAAATCAATTCCTTCTAAATATTAATAAAGAACTTAAGGAACAACTTAAGAAACGCAAAGACAAATAATAAACTCAAGAAGAAATTATTAAGAAGATTCAAAGTGAAAATAAGCAATTAGAAAGCAAGTTAAAAGGTATACAGAACAAAACATCAAAGTCATTAGAAATACAATTTATGGAAAAAAACACACTTATTGGCCTAGTTCAGATCATCGCTCTAGATGTCGCTCTAATAGAAGAGAATCCTACACAAAGATTAATCCAAAGAGACACCACAAACGTGATAAGAGAAAATGACGTTGAAAAAATTCCCTATCGACATCCAAACCATAGTAGTCGATATATTAAGAATCGTAAACAATCTACAGAAATCACTAACACCCATGCACTCCATTTTCACGATGTCAGTTCACTTAGAAAGTGCAACATTCAACAAAGAATCAATTTGGGGTGGATTGACCGATCCACGTATCAAAAAATTATGCTCTGCACTAAGGATTTCTTATCGACTTATGTCTTCAGCTAGAACATTGCGCAGGACGATGCGACCACATTATAAGGCTTTGAGGACAAATCCTTTCTAAGAGAGTGGCAATGTAACAAATATAAAATAATATATTAATTATAGTTATTAATTACTAATTAAAAGGGTGTAACCCTTTACTACATGTGCTCAAGCCTATAAAGGCGAGCCGCACTATAAATATTATCATCTTATATATTATCAATATTTATTATTACTTACCAACATGGGATTCAAATTAACTGTGGGAGTTTTAGAGAACTTACCTGCGTTAAAGAAGCTTTTACTGAAGCCGAAAGGGCTAAACTCCTTTCAGGTCGATATCTTGGGTTTTGTTGGTATGACATGGTGTGAACCTGGGTTATGTTAAGATTGTACCAACATATGGTTTTGTTGTCGGGACTAGGATCATTGTGAATGGGATATGTTTATGTGGCATCCGCCTAAGCCTGAGATCGATGTGTGGCTAGATTAGAAGTCAAAAGAATTTGCTCAAGAAGAAAATCAAGATTCACGACTGACTCTAGGACAGTGGTTGGGTAAGTACATCTATTCTGGTATCCATGAAATTTTTTTGGTGACTCTCCTATTCTGTTGAATTGGTGAATGTCAAGGTTTACATTCCATGAGATGAATTCCAAGTGAGAAAACACGAGAATTGTACACCTCAGTTGATCCAGCGACTAAAGTGTGTGAACAACAAGATATCGTAGGTTGTCGACTATTGGGTTGATAGTATCTTAGAGGGATATATCACTGAGTTTGTTGTTGATACTATCAAATCGTACAACGAAGTAGAGTGGGAGTTCTTTAGAGGTCCCCAAGGTAGATACTTGAAATATTTGAAATTGTGGATTAAGATGTTGTTGTGTGAAAAAGGGGTCTTGATAATGAAATTCGACAAGTAAAGTGATTGTATGCGGAGGGGATGGGTGTCGATTGGAGGAAGGTTTGGGGAGAATGTGCGGGATAAGCTAAGGTGATCCAAGGAGAAGAAAGTGACATTGACGAAGAGTGTGGGAGGTTCAGGAGTGGGAAGAGATTCATGTCGAACAAGAGGAGAAGGATTGTGACAAGGAGAAAGAGTTGCAGTTTGACTGGAATGGTGAACTACAATTTGGTACCATAGCTCAACAAGGAGTCTCGTGATGAAGAAGAAGAATATCATCTTATTTCTAAGGAGGAAAATTTTCTATGTCTGCACCAAAACCAAGTCTATGACATACCCAGAACCCCACATACATCTCCAGAAACAAATGTCAAACCTAAAACTTCATCACAATATTTCCAAGTTAATCATAATACTAGCAATAGTCATAATAGTGGTACATTGGGCAGTAAAGTTCCTAGTAGTTTTCCTACAATATCTAATTAGTAAGCACCCTAGAGGCATAGAATGGTTGGGTACGATACGAAGTTACCTATATTTTATGGGAATGGATCGAAGGACCCAGAGCAGCATTGGTTCCTCTGTGAAGCGGTATGGACTATTCTACGGGTCCAAGATGAGGCTACTAAGAGGGCCTAGATGATCATGACCTTTAGGGGTCGAGCGTCATGTCAGGCATTAGACTAGTATATGAAGTTTTCTATTGTTGTTACGGGAAATCCTCAAAAGATATTAGTTGAGATCAAGGTTGGGTTGACTGATGAGTTTAAGAAGACAAAGCCTGAATCGCAATGTATTACCGAGTTGAAAGAGATTAAACAATCATTGATTGAATCAGTGTGGGCCTTCAACCAAATGTTCAAGACTTTAATGACCAAGGTGGGTTTTCTCATGTCTATTGTACAAGATAAGGAATGCTCCATCGTTGCATTGTTATCACACATCCAATTACCCTTGATGTAGCAAAATATTGTGTCTCAATATGAAGAGTTGAAGGTTGCTATGAAATTGGAACCATCACCAGTTGGGGAAACTAGTGCCAAGATGGTTCAAAATCAAGTGTAGTTAGCTAATCTGTCATTACAAACAATATATAAAGAAGGGAAAGGAAGTCTGGGAAGAAATTTGGTGCACAAGATGTTAGATAGAAGGAAATCACAAGGGTTAGTGTTTGGCCTTCCATGAATATTTGGTCGTTGGAGCACCGAAACCACTTAGTCAGTCAAGTATGTCATGGTGCAAAGTTTTCCAATCTAGAGGCCATCAATTAGAAGAATGATTATATCTGCATAAAATAGTAAGTGCTCCTCATATCCTATACTGTAAGTTATGTCAATCTATTGGGTATGATGAAAAGTATTGTCGATCATGTCATCTAATCCAAGAACGTGCAATTGATACTTATATGATGAAGGAGACAAGCAAGCTCAAGCTAAAAGAGAAAATGGACAGTTTAATTAGCCAAAGGGGTGGATTTTGTGGCCACGGACGTGGAGGATTTGGTCAAGGTAGGGGTCAGTTAATCTGTTATAATTGTGGTCATATAAAACACTATGCTAGAGACTACCAGGATCCAACTTCAATGTGTTCTTATTGTAAAGCACCGGACCAAACTATTGAAGATTTTCCACATCTTATTGAAAAGTGGCAGGTAAAGACAAATTAGAACTAGAATCAGCTTCAAAATCAAAATCAAAATGTTCAAAAGATTACATGGATAAGCCACTGACTGTCACTGATGTTACCAAAGGAGGAGTTGTGACATGAGAAGATAAAGTGGGTAATCTACAAGACTCAAGGATCTGACCATGGACACAATGAAAAGCACCATTTAATTACAAAAAGAGAAAGGGGTATTCTTTGAGAGAATGTATTTATGGGGAGAGATAAGGGATTCTCAACTTTGAATATTTCTCCAGTATTTGATGAGGGGCCTATCTACGACATGTTGCCCCGCTTTGACCGATCTGTCCTAGAGAAGTCAAGAGGGAAGGTAAGCACTATAAGGACTTTCTTGAAAAGTTTTTTTGATTTAGTTAAGGATGAAAATGCATCAGAAAAATTATCTAGTCTATTAGAGTAACTAGACAAAAACATTTAACATGAAAAGGTTGTAAATCACAATCATAAAAGAAGGAAGACTAGGCGAGTACTGTGCATAAACGTCGAGATTCGGAATTATGATATAGATTTTATTAGATTAGATATGGGTTCATATGTTAATATTTTAACAAAGCAAACATGGGAAAGTATGGGGAATCCCTAACTAGTGTGGTCTCTAGTTCAACTACGGTTGGAAAATCATTTGAAGCTTATACAAATTAGACGATTAGCAAGAGTACATGTCAAGGTGGAGGGGATATGAACTTATGCATATTTTGAAGTTATAGAAATTGTCAATGGTACTAATCCTTACCCATCACTTCTAGGTATTGATTGGCCTATTGGAAATGATAATATCATTCAATTCAAAAAGAGGATATTATCATTTGACTATTCGGAGATGAGAGTAGTGGTGTCGTTGGATCCATTGGAAGGGAAAAGGTATGTGGAACCCATATGAGGAGAATATTAGGAAGGAGAGTTGGATAACATATACAATATTTCATCTTGATTGGATGATTACACTAATCCAACAGCAAACGGTATATTGTTTTGGTAGAGTCTCAACTCATGTTCATCTGATTTAGGGGAAACATTATAAAATTGGCAGAACCAGTTCCATGAGGTTTCGATGTGAAAGTGTGCACGGATCACAAAGTCCCTAATACGGGTCAACACCGAGGTATGTGATTTTCCTACTTATTAAGGTTTTCCTAACCTTGATATATTACTTATTGAGTTTGAATTCAATGTTGTCCATGGATGCGACCCTTAAGGATACTCCGAGAAGATGGTGAGATATACATAAACAGACTACAATGGTTTGGTCCCAATGTCAAAGGATACTAGAGATCTAGTTTGGTGGGGGAGTTCCTTATGTCAAAGATAAGTACACCAAGTTTAAAATCCATGGCGACCATATTAACACATGTACCATGACATGGAATACCATATTGAAGCAAGAATGGGTGCATATGTTCTTACATGCACTGGATATGATACCAAGGAAGTATTATACGTCGATTAAACTGCGACAAGGAACTACAGAAAGGGAGTATCTTTCGAAAAGTTTCAAACAGACCTTTAGTTATGTGGATGAAAGTCTATAAATAGACACAACTCTCTAAATGATTAAAGCCAAAATTTTTGAAGAAACACCAATACTAGTATCAATTCTACCATAGTGAATTGAAACCATTCACAACTTAATGGAGTGTTATAAAAAATTTGGAGAACCTAAACATGATGACCCCAAAGATATAATTATTCCAATATCAAAGGGAAGTTGAGCTTTGGAGGGACATGGTATGCCATCTGACAAATTATTGAAGCAATTGAAGATTAAAAAGGTAAATATTGGCTCTCCTAGTAACCTTAAGTTTGCAAATACTAGTGATTACTAGTATGGTGAGATTGTTGGAAAGGTTACAGACTTACTGCACAAATTTCAAGATATGTTTCCTAATAAATTTTCTGAAATGAAGGGAATTGTTGGAGACCTAAGTGAGATGAATATTCCATTAAAACCATATGCTAAACTGGTAAAGCAAAGGTCATACAAACTAAATCTGAGATATAAATAAAAAAATAAGTGTAGAGATCGACAGAATGTTGGAGGCGGTTATCATCGAGCATGTCGAAGAGTCAAGAGTGGAGCAGTCCAATGGTCATACAAGACAAAAAAACTCATGAAGTTTGCAATTGTGTCGACCTATAGAAATTGAATGATGCCTGCCTACATGACCCATTCCCTACACCATTTACAAATGAATTTCTAGAGAGTGTGGGGGGACAAGAAGTGTATTCTTTTACTAATTGGTTCTTTGGATACCATCAAATCAGGACTGCTAAGGAAGGTTGACACAAGACCACATTTTTGATCGAGTGGGATTGTTTTCAATATACATTCCATATTTATTTAAATTTGAATAAATGCATTTTCTTTGCACCATTCAGTATATTGTTGGGACATGTTGTCTACAAGAAAGGTATGTTGATGGATCTGGCGAATATCACCATCATAGTGGACTTACATCCAACAACCTTAGTTAAAAAATTAAGAACTACATTGGGACATATATCCTACTATCACAAGTTTATCTCGAGTTATGCAAAAATTATGGCTCCAATGGAGAAGTTGTTAAATAAAGATGTGAAGTTTCATTGGAATGAAGAGTGTCAAAAGAGCCTCGACACGCTGAAAGAGAAAATGGTTTCAACTCCCATTTTGGTTTTTCCATATTGGCGTAAATAATTTCATGTCCATCTAGATGCATTGTCGGTTGGTCTTGGTGTGTTACTTGTGCACCCAAGTGAGGGGTATATTAACCATCTAATTTCATTTGCTAGTAGAAAGATACCAACCGCATAAAAGAAATACACTATGACAAAGAGAAAAGGGATTGCCATGGTCTATGTGTTGCATAAATTTCAGAACTATTTACTATCGAGCCATTTTAAGATGTTTATAGACCATTCTGCTTTGAAATACTTAGTTATTAAACCATTGTTGAGGGGAAGATATGTTGATGGCTCCTTCTCTTCCAATATTTTAATTTTGAAATTATTGTTAATATGGGGAGGCTGAATGCTAAACCTAATCACCTCTCATGGTTGGAAACAAGGGAAGAGTCGACCAACCTAGATGACAACCCATCAGATGCATATCTTTCTACAGTAAGGATGGTCGATGAATATTATGAGGACATCATACATTTCTTAATTACATGAAGAGCACTGGATGGATATAACACTGTACAAAAGAAGCAATTAGTTGTTAAATATGCACATATTAGTGCAATTAGCTACAAGTATGAAAAGGAAAGTTATAGCTATGGTTGAAGACTGTATATTTACCATGAATGGGTTACAGACCAAATATAATTTGGAGATATTTCCCCTGGGATCTTATGACATTTTGTTGGGAATGGATTGGCTTGAGTCTCATCATGTGATTTTAGATTTCCACAACAATGTTGTGACTTGCATGGATGAGGATGGAAATTATGTACAGTTAAAAGAAATACCTAGACCAATTACAGTAAGGGAAATATTGTCCATACAATTGAAGAAATACATTCGAAAAGGGTGCCAGCTATAGATTATTCACGCTGAATAATTTCTAGCTGAGACATAGCCATGCATGGAGGTAATGACCATTCTCAATGAGTTTGAAGACATCTTCCAAGATGTGTCTAGTTTTCCTCCCAAAAGAGACATCGATTTCACCATCGATTTGGTACATGGGGAAATGCTTGCATCTAAAGAACCATATAGGATGAGCACACCGCAACTTCAAGAATTGCAGATACAGTTAGAAGAATTATTGAAGAAGGGGTACATCCGCACTAGCATTTCACCTTGGGGACTCCAGCAGTATTCGCAAAGAAGAAAGACAATATATTGAGACTGTGTGTAGACTACAGGAAGCTGAATAAAGCCACAATAAAGAATAAATATCCTTTGCCGAGGATTGATGATATTTTTGATCAGTTGAGAGGCGCAAAGGTGTTTTCCAAGATTTATCTTAGATCTGGGTATCAGCAGGTGCGCATTAAGGATGAATACGTCAGTAAGACCACTTTTCGGACAATGTATGAGCATTATGATTACATTATAGTACCCTTCAGGTTATCAAATGCACCAGCCACATTCGTGTGCTTGATGAATTGGTTATTCAAGGAATTTTTGGATAAATTCATTATAGTATTTTTAGATGATATTTTGGTTTATTCTATATCTAAAGAAGAATGCGGAGATCATCTTAGGGCCACTTTATAGATCTGGATAGAGAATCAAATGTACGCTAAATTCAGTAAGAGTACCTTCTACCAAAAATAACTATTATATTTGGGCCACATCATCTCTAAAGAATGTGTAGCAGTGGACCCTGTAAAAATAATTTCTATTGAGGATTGGCCCACTCCTAGGAATGTGATAGAGGTCAAAAAAATCATTGGATTGGTAGGTTACTATAGGATATTTATAGAAGCATTTTCTTGACTTGAAAATCCAATCACTTCTTTGCAAAAGAAGGGAGTAAAGTTCTTTTGGAGTCAAAAGTGTGAGGAAAGTTCCAGGTTGTTAAAAGAATTGCTCACTCGAGCTCCAATGTTAAAGCTTCCAAATCCGGAGAAATATTATGTTGTATGCACTTATGCATCATTGGATGGACTTGGAGGATTTTTTCTGCAAGATGGTCACATGATTATCTATGAATCACAAAAGTTAAGAGAACATGAGAAAAACTATGTTGCTCATGAACTGGAGTTGGCTGCAATAATTCATGAGCGACCAATGATTTTAGTAGAAGCTCATGATGGGGTGGAAGGAGGCCACTAAGTGGGGAAGGAGAATACATAGAAGATACTAAGGGTCAGCTTGTGGTCACCCACATTACATTCAGATGCATCTGCATATTGTAAGAGTTGCGACATCTATCAAAGGACTAGAAATCCATCAACACGAGATGAAATGCCTTTGGTGCCACAAGTAACTTTGCAAGCATTGGATAAGTGGGTCGTGGATTGTGTGGGTCCCATTAACCCACCAGGTAAGAGAACAGGTTCTAGATGCATCATCACTGTGACTTATTACTTGACTGGATGGGTCGAGGAAACTATTGTGAAAGACTATACCACGGTGAATGTTGCAAGGTTTTTGTTCAAGAACATGATTACCAAAATTGGATGTCCCAGAGTTCTGTTAAGTGATCAAGGTATGCATTTTGTTAATAAAACTATTGAATCACTTATGAAGGAATTTCAGATACACCATAGAAAAATTACACCTTATCATCCACAAACAAATGGCACTATTGAAGCCTTTAACAAAAATCTAGAGAATGCACTTACTAAAGTTTGTAATGTGAATATGGGCCTATCAAAACACCTGTAAGGAATTGACAAGATAGGCGCTATTCAGGTAATTTTATGGACAATAGGTTGTCATTCCAATGGAATATATTATGTCCAGAATGAGGAGAGCTGCTCTCACTAGTATGTCTTATACTAGTGCGATTGAGGAAAGGTTGTTGCAATTACTCCAGTTATAAGAAGATCATTTCATCATTGGATTTCAAAAACAAGTTCAGAAAGAGAAACAGAATGCTTAGCATGATAGGAATTAAGAAGAAACACTTCCAATGAGGGGATTTATTTCTCCTCTATGACAATAAGTTTTTGAAGCACCCCGGTAAGCTTCAAACACAATGGTTGGGACTGTATATTGTCAAGTTTATTACTGAGGGCATAGTTCAATTGCAGAAGTTGAATGGGGAGACCCCAGAAGGGTTAGTGAACGGGGGTCAGCTAAAACCTTATAAGGATAGTCGTATTAATTCCCTCGATTGAATATGTATATAGGAATTTAAAAAAGAGCTTTTGGAAACCACCCCATCTCTTTTATTTTTTGTCAAAGTCTTATACAATATCTATGTTCCATCAAATTCTTTTTGTTGTCATAGTCGTGTACAAATGGCAGAGTCTCTCTAGGGAAAGTATGTCAAAGTACTCATGTGTATAAATTAGTCAGGATACCATCCCACATAGTGTTATTAGGAGAAGTTTCAAGTCATAGATTTCCGTGACCTATCGGAGCTAGCATCGTGTCATAGTTCTTTTTTTTGTGGGGTTTGGATGCATCAATTCTGCAATTAATGTGCATTAATTAACTATTGTTATGGAAAAAGTAGTGGAGACATTAGTGGAAGCTTATAATAAATAATCAAAAACACCTAAGTGTGTGAACAGATTGGTCTCCACCCTCGTAATCATTTCCAATATCTCATCACATTCACTGACCATGTGATTGAACAGGCTAGCAACATGTGGTAATCAATTCAAAAAGGCATTTAGCTAGCCATTTGAACACATTGTGTTAAGACGTTAAAGACTCAAAGCAAGTTAGAATCCATTACAATTTCCCAAAGTCAAGCTAGGATACCAATGAATTACAACCATGGAGATTGATCTATCCAGCACCAGTATTGTCTAAGGATATATAGTTGAAATTTTGCATGTTATTCCAATTATCCAATGGCAGCCCGAAGTGGCCTTAGTTCATATTCCTATCAATCTTCCTAAGAAGAAGAGGACATTGAGTCACTCAGTAAAGTCGAAAGGGTACACCAAGGGAGTGCATAATAGTTATGCACCAGGGTTGGGATCTGCAACAATGTTACCTAGATATGCCCCACCAATAAAAATGGATGCACCCCATGTGCAAATTCAGAAGAACGCAAAGTATCCATTGTTGGAACCTATTATTCTGAAAGGGGTTCATGCGTCGAGGAATATCATGACCAATTTTAAAAAAACTATCATTCTCCGACCATGATTTGATGAAGTATCTTGAATTTAAGACAACCAATTACATGGAGTCTTTGTGTGTTGTGGAGGTGGTTCGATTGAGTTGGTCCGGATGGAATGGGCTAGAGGATTCCAGTGGTCGATTCTTCTCTCTCTGATGCATTTGCCAGATTTTTTATGGACTCTTGAGGTATATTCTTGTGTCAAAAAATTACTGGTATGTTTTCATTGTGGGTGTTTATGGTGGGACACTAAAGTGTTTATGGATGTCAACTTGATTGCACAAATTACCAGGTTTCCCAAGGCTGAGCTCGACCTGACATAGTTTTTCATTGGAAAGGAAAAAGACAAATACAAGGCCACAAGGATGAAAGAAAAATAAAATTTGACAAGGGATAAGAGGGGATTTGACATAGCCTTTATCAATGATCAGGTCGTCAATTTTGCGGCAGAAGCACCGACAATCAAAGTCTTGTTAAATATGTGATTAAACCAGGTGACTACGAGAGTTATAGTTACGACATAGCAGTGTTCCATTGTAACACACCCCGTGCCACACTAGACTTCACACCAATTTTTTAATATTAATATTATATGCATATTTGTTACGTGCATAAACCTAACAAGTGCATATTTTATGATAAATTTTATTTATTGTATGATAGAAATGTAGAGGAAGTGACTTCTTACAAGTATCTTGAAATTGATATTCATCACAAGCTCAATTGGAACTATGCAATTGAGAAAAGGATTAATGAAGGGTGGAAAGCTTATTCTGGTCTTAACAATAACTATAAATCGGCTAATCTGTTCATGTGGGATAAAAAAAGTTCATCTTTGAAACTCTTTTCATCCATGTTATCTTCTGTGGTTGTGAAGTATGGGGGTGCAACATTTCTAGAGATCCTTGGAGGAAGATTGAGCAAATCCAGAAGCGGTTTATAACTTACAACCTCAAAATTAAAATCAATACACCTTATCCTATTCTCCACAGAGAATGATCCAGGAGGATATTGGTGGCCACCCACCTATTCCACTTGGACCCCCACACCATTGTTTCTTTCAGTTTTCCAGTTTCCTTAATTGTAGCACAATTTACTATTTTTGGCAGTTTTCGGGTCCTAAACTTCCGGAGCCGTTTTGAGGCCCTAAACGATGTATTTTCGGCATCAAATGGTCGAGCAAATATGAGACCGTTTCGGACTCAATATTTGTCATTTATGGATGTAGTCCTTGAAGATAAAGGATTCCAAATTAGATGCATACTCTGACATTGAATCAGAACCTGAGAAGGGGAATGACAGAGGGAAGAAGATTATCGATGCAGAGCCCAATGCCACCGTTGCAACCACAAAGATCCAAAAGGAAGAACCATAAGATTTAGAGGAGGAGGAGCATCTTTTCCATTCCCATATGTGGGTAAAGGGTTCCCCTCTACAACAGAGGTCGTGAAGCAGTTGGGCTTGCCAACCACAGCACACCCGCATCCATACACCATCGGGTAGCTTCACCAAGGACAGGATCTCCACGTCAGCCAATAGTTTCTCCTTTCCTACAGCATCAAGCCCTTCACCGATGAGTTATTATGTGATATTACTCCTCTTGATGTTTGTGATGTATTATTGGATCAACCATACTTATGGAAGCGAAATGCTGTGTATGAGTCTTGGCCTCGCACTATTATTATTACATTGGGAAATAAGTTGTATAGGATACTAGAGGTACCACCTCCTACCACTATCTCTTTGGTTACTGCAAAAGAATGCAGTAAGCTCATTTCCAAAACCAAGAAATTTGTTTTCTTGATGATCCACCCTTAAGGAAAAAAGAAGATCGTGGCCACGACCTCCAGACAGGGCCCATCCGCATGACAACAACAAATGGACAAGGTCATGGAGGAGTACCAGGACATATTCACCTCACCCACAGGGGTTCCTCTGCACTGTCAGGTCAAGCACCCCATCGATCTGACCCCAGGTGTGCCACTGCCCAATGGACCAATCTATAGACGCTCTGTTCTAGAGAACGACGAAATCAAGAGGCAAATTCAGGAGCTGCTACAGAAAGGTCACATCCGGCCAAGTTCATCGCCCTGTGGGAGCCCGATCGTGTTGGTACAGAAGAAGGATGGGACTTGGATACTTTGTATTGACTATCAGGCGCTGAACAAGATCACTGTCCAGAATAGGTACCCAATCCCACAGATTGATAACCTCCTGGACCAGTTTTAAAAGGAGTGAAATATTTTAGCAAGATCGACTTAAAGTCTGGGTATCACTGAGTACCGATCAAACCAACCAATGTGTGGAAGACTGCCTTCAAATCATGCGGGCTTCACTTATTGACCAATATCCTATCACGTTAGTTCATATTGTGGGTTTTAAAATTATCAAAAATTGAACCAATATATTGCAGGTATTGCGGGGGGTGAGGGGTTTAAGGTGGGGTTTGGCAGGGTGGTTTATAAGGATTGAGGTATAAAAATGGGTGGGGAGGAGGTTTTAAGTATTAGGTGGGGGTTTCAACAAAAAGACTTTGGGACAATATCTCTGTAAATTAAGGGTATTCTCTAATATCCCATGATCGTACGTGCTATGTGAGAGGTTCACTAAGTGAAGTCCCCATGCTTCAAAGCCAAGGAGGGCCTTTTCGAATGGTTTGTCATGCCTTTCGGTCTGACGAATGCTCCTACAACCTTCATGAGACTGATGGACGACATAGGGCGGCCATTCACCAACTCATTTGTAGTAGTGTACTTGGATGACATCTTGATATTCATCCAGAATTGGGAAGAGAACCTCCACCACATCCGACAGGTCCTCCAAACCTCGCGGCAACACAAGTTGTGTGCCAATTTGGAGAAGTGCACTTTTGGCATGACCTAGGTTTAGTATATGGGATACATTATTGATGAGTATGGGGTACATGTGGATCCAACCAAGATCCAATTCATTCGGGATTGGCCAGCCCCAACTACTTTAAAAGATCTTCGCATCTTTCTGGGTCTTGCTAATTTCTACCGCAGGTTCGTGTTGGGATTCTCTCATATCACTTAGCCCTTGAGTCAAGTCACCAAGGGAGGAGCAAAAGCAAAATTATTATGGTCAGAAACTCAATAGAAGGCATTTGCAGAATTGAAACATCACCTCTGATGTGCCCTAGTGCTCACATTACCAGACTTGCAACAACCATTTGAGATCAAGACAGATGCCTCTAACTATGCTATTGGGGCAGTCCTTACTCAACAAGGGCATCCAGTGGCATATCACAGTGAGAAACTATCTGACACAGTCAGCAAATATCCCACTTATGACAAAGAGATGTATTCCATTGTACAGGCTTGTCGACAATGGAAGAATTACATTTTGGGGAAGGAAACAATCATCCACACAGACCATCGACCCCTGCAGTTCATACAGACACAAGGGAAGTTACATAATGATCGCCATCAGAAGTGGGCCACATATCTACAACAATTTCATTTGAATATCAAGTACAAGAAGGGAAGCACCAATAATGTTGCAAACTGCTTCAGCCAACCACTAATCGTGGCAATAACTACCGTGCTCAACTCTTGTGGGCACGAGACCTCTGATTGGCCACTTCTCTACAAGAGCGATCCAAAATTTAGCCACAAATGCAGGACGCTCTTGGAGGGAAACCAAGTTCCCAATTTTCACCTCCAGGATGCACTACTATGTCACATGGGACACCTTTGTGTTCCTTCAAGCGAGCGTTCCAAGATTATTTGGGAAGCGCATTAAAGTCGGGTTACTGGGCATTTCAGGGTCGAGAAAACAGTCGCAGTACTGCAGAAGTATTTCTATTGGCCGAACCTTTGACAGGACGTGGGGAAGTACATCTGATCTTGCACTACCTGTGCCATTGCCAAACCGTCCATCAAGAAGCAAGGCCTCTATACTTAGTTTCCTACCCCTAGTCGACCTCGGGAATCCATCTCCATGGATTACATGTCGGTCCTTCCTTCTACTAAGCACGGCAACGACTGTGTGTTCATGGTCATTGACAGATTCTCAAAGATTGCCATAATGGCGGCCTGCAAGAAGAATATCATAGCAGAATCCACTGCTTAACTCTTCTTTGAACAAGTGTGGGTACACTTTGGGATCCCACAGTCTATAATATCATATCAGGATAGCAGGTTCCTTAGTAAATTCTGGTTTAGCCTATGGTCAATGCTAGACACCAAGCTCACAAATTCCACAGCTTTCCATCCCCAGACTGATGGCCAAATAGAGGTCATTAACCAGATGATCGTACACATTTTGCGCATGTACAACTCAAAGCATCCACGTACATGGGATGAGAGCCTCCCCTATGTACAACATAGCTATAACCGGGCCCTCCACATCTCCACCGACCACAGTCCCTTTCAAATGGGCTTGGGATTCCAACCACTATGTCTCGTTGACATAGCCATGCCATTTGTAGCTACTCAAGCTGATTCAACCCATGTCCAGTCTGAAGTTTCTAAGGCGAACAGCTTCATTGAGCACATTCAGCACATTCTCCAACATGTTCATGACATATTGGACAGATCCAATTCTAAGTACAAGCAGCGGCATGATCAGCATCGGGTGCAACACAACTTCCAAGTGGGCGACAAGGTGTGGCTACATTTGCAGAAGGAGCGCCTCACTAGACCCCACCACAAGCTTCACCTGCTCTGATATGGGCCATACACCATCACCAAGGCTATCGTGGATAATGCCTTTGAGCTTAGTATTCCACCATTCCTTGGTCTTCACCCAGTTTTCATTGTGGACCACCTTCGGCCCTACTTTCCACCTCTATTGGACACATCAAACGTGGCAGAACAACTCACACCAACATAGTTAAACCCCGACTGCATGGAACAAGCCAGAACTGATCGAATTATGGACACATAGATCAAGAACACCCGCTAGCAGAAGATCCAGCTATATCAAGTTGTCAAAGCAGGCCAACTCCTTCACCAAGGAAAGTGGCTCACTAGAGACCAAGTTCAGCAGAAGTTTCCTCATCTCATGGAGGAACTCAATGCAATGGGGACCATTGCTTCCTAAGGGGGGAGGAATGATCCAAGAGGATATTGGTGACCACCTACCTATTCCACTTAGACCCCCACCATTGTTTCTTTCATTTTTCCAGTTTCCTTAATTGTACCACAATTTACTATTTTTGGCAGTTTTCAGGTCATAAACTTTCGAATCCATTTTGAGGCCCTAAACGACGTTTTTTCGGCACCGAATGGTCAGGAAAATATGAGTTTGTTTCAAAGTAGATATTTACTATTTATGGATGTATTCCTTGAATATATCTTTCTAACGATTTATCATGCGCGTCAAACGGAGGTAGTATGCCAAATTTACGACCCTGGGAAATTGATGTACCAAGTTACCCAATGGGGCCCACAGTCTGGCGTTTCACCTCCTAGGGTTAGGTTTTTGGATGTGTAGGGTTTCCATTGTTTCTCAATAATATATAGGCCTTCAACCCTCATTGTAACAGGGAGTTCAAAGGCATGTAGCCGCCACATCTCTTCTCAGAGATAAGCTACCAGCACTCTAGCTAGTTTATTTCCATTATGTATGTAAACAAGTTTTAGTTCTTTGATTAATGAAATGAAGTGTTATTTCCGCGGCATATTTTTTTCTATGGTTATTTGTGTATTCTGTTGCATTCCTGCATAAATCCAGATCATAGAAGTGGGTATTTCCCCCATCGAGATCATGGCTATGACTAGGTACCTGATGTACAAGCACAAGATAAATAGCATGGGAAACGAGAGACTTACTAAAATTGCTTTAAACTCAAGTCAAAACCAACTATGCCTCAAGCGGTGCTGGTGTAATGCTACCATGGCTTGGTTAAACCATTGGGGCACTAATGAAAATGAAATTTTGCAGAATATTAATAATGTCAAAAATATTATTACTTATAAGTTTAAATAGAAATTGCGGTGTGAGGAAAATTTAGAGGTTAAGGGAAAATTAAGTTACTATAAGAAGGTCATTAATCCTAATTTGGAAGATCATAAGTATCTCTCGGTAGTAACTAGCTCACGGAAGAAAATTAATATAGCCAATATTAGAACGAACTCTCATGAACTACATAGTGAAATGGGGCGTTGGTCTATTCCTAAAACTCCATGGGCGGAAAGGGTTTTCTGTTTATGTGAGTCTATGAACGTTGAGGATGAAAATCACTTTCTCTTATAGTTCCCTTCTTACACCCACATTAGATTTTAGTTTCATAGTATTTGTTACAATACAAACCTTTAAACCTACGAACTTGCCAAAACTATAGTGATCTTGGAAAGCTTCTTGGCAATCTTTTTGAGCACAAGAACAAGATTTTAAAGTAAACCAAGTATTATCCTTCTTATGGACCGATAGACCAAAGTTGGTCTCAGTGGACGTTGATAATCATCATCACTATCATCATTAAAATGCATAATTATCATAAGCACATAACGAAAGCTTAAACTAATTCATAACACCCATAAATTCTCATACAAATGTATAATAAACAAAATCAATAAAGTAAAATCTTAGGATAATTTATGAGATTCATAAATACTCATCCTACTATATTTGTATCCACTTAAGAAACATAAGTTGACTTTAGCTTTATTGTTAAGACAAGGTTAAATAAAAATTCGACATACCCCTTTTTTTACTCTTACTGCCCAATAGAAAATGCCTTAGGTTTCACACAGAGTTTAACTTGCCTAAAAATCATTAGGTTAATACATGTAAATAAATACACTATTTTTAATATAAATATTACGATTTTAAATAAGAAATCATTTCTCGACCATATTAAACTATGGCTTGAAAAGTAATATTTCCAAACTTTTATGTATATGACTTTATTCCAGGGAACTCTGACGTTTTATCATGAGGTGCAATGAGCTAGGACGAAATTATTCCAAATATTCCTTAAAACAAGGAAAATAATAAATGAACTGCCATAAGTGAATTGTGACACAAGCATATAAGAATTATGCCAAACATCCCTTAAAATAAGGAAATTCAATAAATGAACTGCGACACAAGCATATAAAAATTATGCACTATATCCCTTAAAATAAAAGCTTCAACACAAACATTAATTTTATTTAAATAACCTAAACCAGCATGTGGTTTTTATTAAACAAAAACAACATGTGATTTTAAATAACCCAATCAACCCATGGTTTTTAATTTACCCATTAGCCATAATGTGTAGAACATATTTTCGAAACAAACATCTAAACTTTATTAAATAATTAATGGGTCGGATATATATGTGCCACACAAACATCCAAACTTTATGAAATAAATAATGCGTAGAACATATCTTCGAAATACACATCCAAACTTTATTAAATAATTAATGGGTCGAATTTATCTGCCACACAAACATTTAAACTTTATTAAATAATGAATTCAAACATTTTATCTAACTCTTAAGAGATATTATTTTCCAAATAAAATAACTTCGACATACAATTTCAAGCCAAGAATTAACATTATCCACATGGAATGAGAATTAACATTATCCACATGGAATGAATTTAACCCCTACTTGAATAAAGAACTAGCATTCATAAAAATAAAAAAAATCAATAATTACTACATAATTAAACTAGCAAATATGTCATACACATGAATTAATCAAAATAAAGCATGAATTTATACCTTGCATCCAAACTTAGGAAATTTAACAAGGAAATCGTTCAAAACTTTTTTCTGTCATTAATTATTTACTATTTCAAAAATTAAAACACAATTTCCAGGCAAATAAACTTCTCTGCGAAATAATTGAATGGGAAACTCGTTCGTGGCATCCATGCTCCACTCGACCTTAGAAAATTCTGCTCATTTTTCTCTCTGTAGAACTCCACCCCTGAGCTGACACTCAAGCGTTCACCATAGATTCTCACCAGTCCCAGGTTTCTCTCGGATTTCCTCACTTGGCAACATGATTTACTGGTTTATTACCAAATCCATGCCAACTATGCAATTCCTTCCTTTAGCTTCATTCTAGCTAGCACCACAGTGAAAAACATCACTGAATCTATGCTTAGAGTTCCACCAAAATAATTTCATATCCCATTGCCATATCACTTGTGCAATTAGAGGCAAAAACCAAAAAAAATTATCAACCAAAAAGGTAACAAAATAGGATTGGGCTTATCGGTTCACTCAACCAACCCAACTACCACAAACAGGTCAAGTTGGACACCTCACTCTGGAACTGGACTTGTTTCTCTGTCCTCCAGCAATTTCAATTGACCATGAAGTTTCTGTTCAGTCACAATTCTTCTCAATGCTACAACATTCTCATGTCGCACAGTGCATTTCCTTCTTTTCTTCTTTCACCTTCTCTTTGTCTCTCTCCCTCTATTATCTTTTTCCTCTGCATCCTTTTTTTCCTACGTTCTTGGTGCTCCTTTTCTCAAGGTTCCACCAACCTTGCATGTCCTTGTCACCTTTTTCCAACAATTGTCCAATTTTTCCATTAACTTCTTAACCCCCGTTTTAACTTCAAAAATAGGTTTAAGGAATTATTTAGGGAAAGTGTAGTTTTTTCAAAGTTATAAGGTAAGAAGAGTTAAATAGGGTCATGCTTAGATTTTAGGCTATATGGCACCACCCACTCATTAACCTAGGTGCGTAAATGAGTCTCTATTCATTCAACATGTTGGATTTTGCCACTACCAGCTTAAATTTAATATAAACAAAACAATTACGACATGAGTTCTGCCTTACATGCACTCATAGTCTTTTACAAAATTACATTAACAAAACAATGGGGTTTCAAACCAGGGGTGTTACAGTCGTAGCGTTTCAAATGAATTGGGCGACATTTTTCCAAAATGAGCTCCTGGTCGATGCTATTGATGCCCAGGGAAAAGGTAATCCTTTTACATATTCGTGGTTCTTGATTCTAATTTGTTTTGTTGCATGGTCGGAACCACCCAAATATCAAGGCATGGAAGTCTTTATTCCATGCCAAGGCGCTAGGTATGCCAATATATGGTTCATTGATACCCGACGAAGGCAGATAGAAAATAATGTGGAATTTTACATGTATGTTGAAGCATTTCACACTAATGTAGTGAAGGTCCCACGGTTGGAGGATTCAGCTGTGGAAAAGTACAGAAAATCATGATATTTATGGCAGGAGGCCAACGTATCTATCTATAGGTGAGGAGGGACCCACAAAAGAAATGGTTAACAACATCCTTTAATTTGACCGAGGAAAATTGGATGCCATTGTTCAGGAATGGCTGACATAATGGAAAGAAACAGTCTCAGATGATCAGATATCTGCCAATGTAGAACCCCAACAGGAAGGTACCTCTGGGGCACCCTAGAGTAGGCAATAGGAGGAAAGAAAAAATAACCTACCCAACTTACACAATGACAATGGGAAAGAATTCAATGCCACCTCAACAGACCTAGATTTGGGGGTGAAATGTAAGGTTGTTGACTTGGTGAAGAAGGGGAAGAAGCATAAATTTCCCAAAGGCACTACAACAGGGGGGTTAACAGATGATGAGCTCAATACATTGTTCAATAGGATGGCGAACATCATAGAAGAAAATAGAAAGCTAGCAGATGAAAGGAATACTGATCTTTTTGCAACGTTCATTGATTTTCTCCAAGTGCTATGTAAAGTTGTTAAGGAAGTTCGTGTTGCAATCGCTCCACTTGAGACTGTTAAGGAGCAAGCATTAAGGAAATTAGAGGCAGGGCCATCTGACGACCGGCCCACAGAAGTTACAACTTTGGCAAAGGATCTGAGAGTTCAATATACCTACATCACTAAACTTGGAAAACTAAGAAATGAATGTTGCAATGCACAATATGGGCTTCATCTAAATGGACATGACTATTCTATCGACGTTCATGTTACATAACATTCATCAAAAGGTTGCGAAAGAAATCAAGGCACAGGAGAAGTCAGTATATGATAAGATGAATTAGTTTAAAATTTAAGCTACTACTCTGGAAACTAAGTCAGTGGAACTTTGATAGAAGAAAGAGCAGCTATGACAAGATATACAGAGATTAAAAGATGTCATTGACATTGGTTGTCGCGGAGTACCGAAAGAAGCATTTTTTCTAGAAATGGTCCCAAAGATGAAGATACTACAATTAGGGGAATCCATTATTGGCTTCCGACATAATATTAAAGAACTGGAAGCTAAGTTAGATCCCAACACACCTCCTAAGGTGATTGAAGAATGACAAAAGCACATGAAGGAGGTCGTTCAAGAAATTAAGCAAGTTGAGGCCTACTGTGAAAATTCCTATGAGGAGGTCTCTCGAGATTAGGAATTCTTATTGGAGGATGCAAAGCTTCAAGTAATTACATATATGCTTATTGCAGTTGAAGCAAGTATCAATAATATGTGGAGTTCACTCAAGACTCTCCCACTAGTTAAGAAGATGAGAATGGCTATCGAAAATAAAACATTGCAGCAGCATATTAACAACCTGAGGGTACAATAACAAAGAAGGATATAATGAGTTGAATAGTTGCAAATAGAGGCTGAGTAGGTCTTTGAGGTTATTGGTCTAGACCTCTTGGAGATTGAGTAGGCTCTGTCGGTTGTTGAGGTGCGGACCTCAAAACACATTACTTTTGAGGTTGTTGATGAATTTCGCAAGCTGAAGGAAGATGTGCAACAATGGGTTGAAGAGGTAAAGAAGGCATTCCAAGACTTTCATTAGAAGTTGAACATGTTAGCATCTTCAGTTACATGTGGCTCGAGATGAACCACATTTGAGTGTTAGGGGCTTGTTGGCCATACGTAATTTTTTGGGATATTTTGGGTACCAATTTTGAGAAACCGATCAACCTATGAATGGAGCTGCCAATAAGGGGTCAGGAAAAAGTGGTCATCCAAAGTTCAAGCCATAAATAAAGGAAAAATAGGTGTTTTTACAAAGCCCAACCGAAAGGTTGGTTAGACGGTTAACAGTTTTTTCCACTTACATTTATGGGATTGGGTAGTGGTCGTGGGTTGTAAAATGGCCAATAGAGCCTATAAATTTGTAATGGGTTGGGATTTTTGGGGTTAACCAGCTTTTGATACAAGATTATACTATTTGTACTATGTCGAAGAAAGTATGTATTGTTTTGTCGAAGTCTAAGCTAAGTAAGAGTCGCAAGTATGAAGATCGATCTGCAGACTGTGTGCACAGATCTGTTATAATGGAGTTTTAGGGTAATGTATGTAGGATGTGTGTATAGACATAAGCATTCAAGTTGTGACTCTTTCATAATAACATGCACTTTTTTGGTTTTTCCCATCTTGGGTTTCCACATTAAATTCCTAGTGTCTACTCTGCATGATGTGTGCGTGTTGAATTGTTATTTGTTTATTAATGCATCAATGGATAGTTTTGAATGTATGAATGGGTAAACTTTACTAGAATGAATGTCTATGTTGTTATCAAGTTATTTAATGATGTGTATGAACTTGAGGATCTATGTCACAATTCCTGATTTGTCGAGGTTTGTTCTATCGAAGCTCTATCTATATTGTATGATCAAGTTCCCCTTCATTGTTGCAAAAACCTAGTTCCTGCAATCCCCATAGGTACTTCGAGTGAGACCCCATCTTCTCTACAAGTGTTGCCAAAAGGGATAAACCTCTTTCGGGTTGATATCTCGGGTTTTGTTGGTATGACATAGTGTGAACCTAGGTTATGTTAAGATTGTGCCAACAATATAAGTGACTGTATTCAGGACATTCTAAATAGAAAGTGTTTCTCATCCTCAACTCTCTTATTGTCACAAAGATGACAAACTCTTCTAACCCCATACGTTTAAGGAATCGTCTAACGCCTTCACTATGAAGCTCATGAGATTTTGTTCTTATTTTACTAATATTGGTTTCTTCCTTACATTATTTAAGAAATTGTGATACTTTTGACTTTCTAGATTAGAGTTAACAAGCTCTTTATAGTATTCTCTAATTCTTTATTGTGTCACAAATTCTCCTCAAATTTAAATGTAATAATATTTTTAATATTAACAAAGTGAAATATTCTTTAATTATCCGTTAATTTATTTAAATTTTAACATCTTTATACCAAATATGAGTGTGCATGACGAATGGCGAAGGTTCTATGCGGTTGGTTGTTATCTTGAGGGGGATGAACTGTCAACCCCTATCTCTTCCACCCACCTAGCCCACATGGCGTACGAAGATGAAGGCAACCTTTTGGATTTTTTTGGATGACATGTGGCAAAGTGAGTCTGTATTCATCGCCCTGACTAGCACAATAGTTGTCTACGCAGATACACCTCTACCATCTTCGGTTCTCCTGCCATCTAGAAGCACTCCTGAAACCGTAGCAGTTATGGAAGCTAGGGATAATTGTGAGCCTTCGGTTTCCCCACTGGTACAAAACACAACCTTCTCATCGTCACAGCTAATATATTTCAACCTGGACCCGGCCCTTGGGGGCATCCATTCCTCACTCTTTCCCTCTTTCCCTTTCACAGAACCTGACTATCCTCCATTAGAAGAGGCCACCAGTGAAGCACTCTTTGCACCAGACCCTCCTTCATCTCTTCTTGAGTATAATTTTCTTAGCGACCTTGATTTGCGGGAGTTGGGGTGGCTCAAATCATTTCCCTCACACACAGAACAACTGCCCTCAAAACCACATTTTTTGGAAGAAGATTTAAACACAGAAGGTTTAATCGCATCCTTTTTACAGCCCGGTGTTCAAAATGAAACCCTTCCGAGGTCAGGATCAGATCCCAGCAACAACAACTCATGAGAGGTTTCTTTAGAAGAATATGTCAGGGGAGAAAGAAACCTTAATCGAAAGAGGAAGAATAAATGTATCGCCCCAAGTGGAGGACCACTGAACTTAATTTGCAGTGATAACATCTCAATTGAATAAGCGGGGGAAATGGAAAACATGGTATTATTAGGGAATATTAGAGGAAGAAACCCTAACCAGGAAGAATTGGAATTATGGGTTCGAAGGAACTGGATGGGCTTGATACAGTCTGAACCAGAGGTTAACGCTCTTTTGAAAGGGTGGTTTGGGTTCACTTTCAATAGTAAAGAGGATGTAGGGGAAATTCTGAATCGAAACTGGTTTTTCGGTTCGGTGCCCATCATGCTCAAAATGTGGACACCCTTGTTTGATGCAGATAGTGAAAGATTGGACACAATTTCGGTTTGGGTGCGGCTTTCGGGTCTTCCATTGGAATTTTGGAACCCAGCATCGCGAGGGATCTTGGCAACACCCTGGTAGTTTTTCTAGAAGCATATCCATCCTTCTTGAAGACTCGACGTAAAACTGTGGCAAGAATTCTTGTCTCGATGAACATTCGAACAGAGCTAAGGGAGTATATAATCTTAATTTGGGGTTCGACAACTCGACAACAAATTCTAGACTATGAACGCTTGTTTTTTAGATGTCATAGCTGCTACAAAATAGGACATCCGACGAAGAAGTGTCATTTGGGCCCTCCACAAGTTTTCACTTGAAAGAGGAGGCTCTCCAAGGAGGAAGAGGCATAGGAAACAGGAAATACAAATGCAAGGCATATCGAAGATGATTCATCTCAACCTTCAAACCTTTTAGAGAAACGGGTTGCTCTTGTACTAGAATTTGGATCAGATCTCTCTTCTCAGTAGTTGCCTCAGTCTCACTTAGGTATGTTTCCAGTCACTTCTTTAAAATATCACTTCAGTGATTTGAATTTAAATGATTCTTCTCCTCCACAGTTGAATCTATGCACAGTGCATTTCCCTCCCCCCTCTCAGGAGAAATCCTCCCCACACCCTTCCCCTCTTTAGATGATCGTTCCTTCCCTGACTTTCATACCCTCTCCACAGGCTGGCCCCTCGGACTCACTAACCTCCTCATCTCCAATTCATTTCCATCTCAATTAAAGGGAAATCCCTGCTTGGGTTAACCCTCCAGCACCTCTCCTTGGCATGGGTTCAAGGGGAAAGGGACGAGGAAGACCCTCACTTCTCTCCTTTGCTCAACATAAATCCCTTCAGGACCAATCAAATGGCAAACTGAAAAATATTTTTTGGGGCACTTAAAGCAGTGTGGGCCCCCGAAGGGGTTCCCAAATGAAAATCCTTTCTCTCAGTTGTAGGGTCTGGAAAGTACCCGAAAAAAAATTTCCTTAAAGAGGATGATTCTAGTCCAAAAACCAGATGTCATTCTCCTGCAGGAAACTTTAGGTTCGGAATCGGAGGTCACAAAATTGTTAACCTCCATTGCAAACAATTTTACGTTCTTATCCCAGAGTGCAAGAGGGCTTTCAAGCTGTCTGGAAATAGGCTGGAATCATTCCACCTTGCTCTGAACAAATTCATGGGGAGCCACCTATGGCATGGGGCTTCAACTCTTCTAGGAAAAAAAAAATCTACATTTAAACATCTTAAATATAAATGGTCCATACAACAACATAGTGGCTTTTTGGGAAACTGTGAAAGCCTCCAAGATCTTAAGAAGTGAAAATGTGGTGATTGGTGTAGACCTGAACTTCACCCTTGGTGCCCATGAAAGATGGGGGCCAAAAGAAAGAATATACCCTCTGGCCACCTTCTTCAGCAATCTCCTCCAGAACATCAAGATGGTATATTTGTACCTGCTGAAGCTCAAGCCGAATTGGACAAATAGAAGATCAAGGGAGGACCGAATAGCAAAAAGGCTTGAAAGATTTCTCCTGGCAGAAAGCTTTTCAGAAAAAGATATTATGTTCAAACAATGGGTGGATTAGGAGCTGACTCAGACCATATGCCTATTTTCTTGGAGATTTTAAGAAACCCTAAGAAGCCATCCAGTCCCTTCAAATTATGTGTATCTTGGTTAAAAAATGAGGAAGTCCTTAGGCTCATTCAATCAAACTGGATCCCTTATGTGGCAGATGTCGAAACTCATGTTGCCACTCATTTCGCTCAAAATATATCTCACATCAAATGCCTTATGAAGGAGTGGGCCAAGAACAAAAAAACTCTGGATGATCAAGCTCTCACTCAGATAGAGGAAGAATTGGCAGAGATCCATAACTCTGAAGGGGGGGGAGCTTCTCACTTAAAAAGATAAGGAAATATTGATATCCCTTAAATCTAGTAGAAATGAGATTTTGAAGGAAAGAGAGGAAGTATGGAGGCCAAAGAGTAGATCCATATGGATGGCAAGTGGAGATGATAACACACACACAAAAAAATCAAGCTTTTGCAAAAGGAAGAAAACAACAGAATACAATCTGGGAGTTAAGAAATATCAACAACGAACGGGTCTCCGCTTTTGAAGGAATGGAAAAGATTGGTAAATCTTACTTCAAAAAACAGTTTAAAGTGGACCAGCATGATACAATTGTAGAAGTCATTTAGAAATCACTTTTCTTCCCTGAAAGGATCTCAGAGGAGGACAATGCAAATTTGATGGAAGAGGTCTCGAAAGATGAACTAAAATAAACTCTGCATAGCTTCTAGAAGGACAAAATATCGGGCCTGGATGGTTGGACCATTAAATTCTTCATGATAGCCTATGACACAATTGGTCCTGGCCTTCTTCACCTGGTTGAAGAATCCATGGAAAATGGGCATTTTCACGCTCCACTCAACACAACTTTCCTCGCCCTTATTCCAAAAAAAGACAACTCGGTCAATTTGCAAGATTTTAGGCCTATTTCCCTCTGCAATATCACTTATAAAGTGATAGCAAAAGTGATTGCTCAACGTCTAAGGAAGATCCTCTCAAAAATCATTTCGCATGAGCAATTTGGATTCCTAGAAAATAGACAAATCCACGAAGCAATTGGAGTTGCTCAAGAAGGTATGCATAGCATAAAACTCAGAAAATCAAAAGGAGTAATTCTTAAGATTGATCTCTCTAAATATTTCGACAAAGTAAGTTGGATTTATCTGAGACTCCTTCTCACTCACCTAGGCTTCAACTACTATTTTGTAAAATGGATTTTTGCATGCATTTCTACTACATCTTTCGCAGTCCTTATCAATGGCTCAGTCTCGCCTTTTTTCCTGTCAAATAGGGACCTCATACAAGAATACCCTCTTTCTCCCCTCTTATTCTTATTGGTAGCAGAAGGACTGAGCAAGGCTATTCCAGATGCAAAAAAGAGAGGCTTGTATGAAGGAAACAAAATAGCCACAACCCTTAATATCACTCATCTATTGTTTGTATATGACATCCTCCTCTTCTACAATGGCGCAATTCGTGAAGCAGAAAATCTCTTAGCAATTCTAAAGATCTTTTGCAAAGCCACAAGCATGATGTTAAGTGAGCAAAAATACACGATTGCCACTTTTAACCTGGAAGAGGACATAATTAGGAGACTCTTGGACCTTTTTCCGTTCATCGTCACTATCTTGGATGATGTTTTGAAGTATCTGGGTTTTAGGCTAAAACCAAATTGCTAGAAGAAACAAGATTGGAATTGGGTGCTGGAAAAACTAGATCGCAAGGTAAATATTTGATGCAACATATGGCTCTCAAGAGCGGGAAGGCTAATTTTGGTAAATTTTGTTCTTGAAGCCATCTCTGTTTATTGGATGTCTTTAGCATGGATCCCGAAATCCATTTTGGAAAATTATCAAGAAAATTGCTCAAGATTCTTATGGATAGGAAATAAGGAACAAAAAGTCCTCCCTTGGGTAAAGTGGGGTCAAATTGCTAGACCCAAATCTTTGGGAGAGTGAGGGATAAAAATCATTGCATTGTTTTCCAAATCTCTAGCTACTAAAGAAGGCTAGAGACTTATCACAACAAAATGTTTGTGGACGGATGTGGTATATCATAAGTACATCAGTCCAGTACCTCTGTGGGATTGGATAAGAAAATCAGTCCTCATTGCTCCTCCGTCGAGCTCTATTATTTGGAAGGAAATATGTAATGCTTTTCCACTCATTCATAGTGGCCTATGTTGGAAGGTTGGTAATGGGACAAGAGTTAGAATTGGTGCAGACCCCTGGCCTAGAACCCAACTCAACCACCTTCTTCCACACCATCTTATTCATTTTTCGCAGTACAGAGGTCTATTTCACTTAAGTCAGATTCTTGACCCTGCATCTACAAATCTATGGCAACAAGGGTGGATCGGATGCAGGGAGCTCGAGATCTCCCATTGGACTCAAACTTGGAATCCGTTCATTTCATCCCTTCACCTATCTCATATTAGGCTAATAGATAAAGAGGATGAACTAGTTTGGGAACATGCTTCTCATGAAAGCTACACCCCAAAACTAGATACCAACCGCTCTGTCTTGCTACTTTCCAAACTAACCTAGAATGGTGGCAACTAGGGCTTTGGAAATTTAAATTCCCTCTAAAGGAAAAGGTTTTCATGTGGTGCGCCCTTGCTAATAGAACTCTAACCTAAGATAGACTGCAGAAAAGATCTATGGAAGGGCCTGGCTGGTGCACCCTTTGCAAAAATAACGAAGAAATTTCCAATCATATCTTCCTCAATTGCTCCTTTACATCTCGAGTCTGGTCACATTCACAATCTTTATTGAATCAAATATTCGTCTGGAGTGGACAATCCTTTGAAGATGCTTGGAAAAATTGGTCCACCTCTCCTCATATAGTCCATCTAAAAGCTCTACCACTGGTCCATACTTGGGGTGTCTGGATAGCTCGAAATATTGCAATCTTTCAGGAAAAATCCTGATCGCCTGAAGCCATGGCAAAATAAGGTCTCAACATCCTTTCTTACTTCCCTCAAACCAAAGATGCCCCGGCAGTAAGGATAGTCACAGAGGAATAGATTGGTTTTTATTTGCCTTGGGATTTTTTTGACGGGGCCTCGCAAGACCATAAATGTGGGGTTGGCGCCACTCTCTTTCTAAATCAAAACCATCATTTTCAGATCCAAATGGGTCTTGCGACATGCACAAATAATTATGCAGAGCTCATGGCTCTGAAACTCCTTTTGTGCTTTGCCCTAGAAAAAGACTGTAGAAAGCTTCATATTTTCGGAGATGCACTTGTAATTATCAATTGGGTGAATAAAGTCCAACGCTACAGAAATCTTGCTCTCAGTTCACTTTTTGAAGAAGTAAACAGACTCTAGACAAATTTTAACCACATCTCATGCCGTCATGTTTACAGGGAAAGAAACACAATTGTGGATCGCCTTTCCAAAGAAGGCTTGAAGATGGAGCACAGTACATGGAAATTTTTTGAACAAAGGGAGGCGGAAGTATATGAGTTTTTTACAGGTCGTTTATAGAATTAATTCCTACTGAAAACACCTCTTGAACAATCATACATTTCAACAACTTCTTGCAATCTTGTGTTTCTCAGTTTCAGTGGAGAGGTTTTTAAAGCAGTTTTTTGTCATATCTACAGGACTATGTTGGACTCAAGGAGACAATGTGTTTCCTTCTTGATATATTTCAGCACAATAGTGATTCACGGACAGTTTTTTGACCAAGTCTTATGACCTGGAAAATTGGAGGCCATGTTCTATATTTGTTCATGAATGTTAATCAGCAGTATACAAGGCATACACATTATGTAAAGACTCGCTTTTTTATCAATATAATACAAACGTTTCTTCGAAAAAATAAAAATAAAAAAACTACTTATATCACAAATAATCATAAATACTTAAAATACAATTAAAACATAACTCAATTTTTATCTCAAATAATTTGGAAAAGGGAATAAAATAAAAAACATTAATTAAAATTAAACACAAAATCACCTTTTATAAAACCATTATGCTTCAAATATAATATTTCAATTTCAAGTATCTTTAAACACATTACGATGTAAGATTACCAAATAACCGTATTTATTATTTCCATGGAAGGGGACATATAGCATTCGAGGATTACTATTCATCCATGTAATTTAAAAATAAAAATAAAAAAACTTTGTTTACTATAGTGTTAAATTTTATATTGAATTAAAAACTCATTAAAAAAAATATTAATCTATTAATTTATTAAAACTCGAAATTTACTATTACACCCTCCCTAATTAATAATATTAATCTATGTACTTACTCATCGAATCGTGATATTAATTTATGTACACAATCTTTGAAACATCGTCACACATTCAGTATTATAATTATTTATTTATCGGATATGGATATTTCTGTTATACCTTTGCATTAAATAAATTAAATATGGAGTAATGTTTGTGGTTGAGAATAGTTTTTCATAACACTGGAATATACTTTTATGTTTTTCTCCTCCGATCAAAGGACTTCTTTAGAAAAAAATGATTCAAAGCTTTAGCCATATCATCCTCCGGTGAAGGCAATATCTATGCAAACGTCAGATGATAATTGAAAGATTAGGAAATTATATATATTAGATTAGGAAATTAAGGTTAAGTTGTGGAATATTTTTTTATTTTTTTCATTGTGTGAATGGTAGTATTTAATGTAAAATTGTTGGTATTGGTTATGATGTCTCATTTTGTAGAAAAATAGAATGAGGTAGTATTTAATGTAAAATTACTTTTAACTTATATCACCTTGTTGTGTTTGTTTGTTTTCATTAACTTTTAAGCTTCAAATCTTTTTTAAATTTGGTAAAATTTGGTTTTGTTGGCTTTCTATTCAAAACTTGGCAAAATTTGATTTTGTTTTGCTCGTAGTATTATGTTAATATCTCATTTGATTTTTGACCAGATATACTTTTAGATTACAGTATAGTACTCACAATCTCATAGATCATCTTTCCTTTGAATATTTTAGTTTTCTTCATTTAATAATGGTATGTTATGTTATTCAAACATCTAGTTCTATTACTATAGTTGCAAATGTTGGTTGAATGTATGCCCCTGTTAGGTTAAATTCCGATCATAGAGAAGTTAGTTTTAGAGTAGCTACCCATGCTAAATAGCATCACAAAGCCATCAAACAACGAAATGTAGAAAGAACAAGCATTGCCCATACTTCATTCTTGAAAATATTTCATTGGCATCTTTGAAAATATTTCCCATGGCCAAAAAAAAGCTAGCGGAGTGTGGAAGATTTTTAATGTGTGTGGTCTTTTCTTGTAGGTTTTGCTTAACAATGGTTGTACAAGAAACCACCAAGACTTAGTAGATGCTTGAGCGTACCAATACAGCTAACTAAAGATGAAGTATAGATATGGTAAAAGGCATTCCTACAGGTTCTAGAGGATAATGATAAAGTTGCCGCCAGTCTGAAGGAGATACTTGCATGCATTGACGCAAACGAGGAGGTGGAGCCAAACATTTTGCACCTTTAAATGTTGTTTAATATGTTCAAATTAAATAAATTAAACAATTTAGGTCAAAGTGAAAAAAGCATGGACACACACAAAGATCTCCACTAATAAATACAATAGAAAACGTCAGCATCTAATTTCTTTTTCTTTTATTTCTTTTGCAGCTTCTGTATTTGAAAACTAAAAACCTTTTGACAACGGCTTCAAATTCTTTAGCAAATTTCAAAAATACCATATTACAATTGTGTCAAGACATTGTTAACTCATGACTCTTGTATATATAACTAATATGTTACTTTGCTTCCTTCCGAAGAAAAGATTCAGCTCTTTCATTCTTAGTTGGATTTGATTTTCGGGTTGTGTTGTTCTTTTTTGGGTCTATATGTTGGTCTATATGCCTTCATGAACTATTGTTTTTGTGTTAGCCATTTTGTGGAAATTTTGGCATCAACATTCTGGCCAAATTTTCCTCTCTTAGTTGTTTGTTTATTTGTCTAAACTTCTGCTCTTTTTACTATGAATATCTCATAATGTATTTCATATTCATACTTTTATATACTATAATATTTTTTTAAACAAATATATTATATTTATTCTCTTATTCATTATATCGAAATTTACTATTACACCCACCCTAATTACGTCATAAGGCGTTTCAACAAGTGGGAGTTGACTCCCCGAATTTAATGTTTTTTTTTCATCCGTAGGATGCTTTCGTCCGACGATTGGGGTCATCTGCCTCGTTGATCTTGATCTATTACCTGGCATTGGCAATTAAACTAGCACATGCTCCCTTAAATGCACATCAATCCCTACGTGCCCTACCGACGCTCTTAGGCATTAAGTCGGTCAGGTCCGTTGTCGTGGCGGCGAAGTTCAGCAAAGTTCAGTGTCCAGTCTTTCATATACTACACCAGGAGCACGCAGCGGTGGTTGTGTGGGAAATTGAAATGCTGGGACGAGGAGCATCCTCTTCCGGAGTTCCAGAGATCCCCGACCCTCTCAGCAGCTTGGAGGAAATGCCTGAATTTGTGCAAACACAGATCAACAAACACATGGAATTCACGAAGCTTGTAAAGCGTTCTCAGTAGCTTGGAGGGAATAATTTGTCCAAACACATATCAACGAACACATGGAATTCACGAAGCTTGTAAAGCGTTCTAGAAGTAGCACTGCTCCTGATGCAAACTCATACTCATGGTGAATTTCTTTAACAGATTTACTTCAAACCTATAAATTTGTTGAAAATACATATATGTAATTAGTTACTATGTTCATGGAGAATGAAGGATAACAAACCCACTGCAAACTCATAAATAATGTCACTACATAGTGAATTGATGTAACTAAACAAAATTGATGAGAAACTGCAAATCACCCGAGAGAATTAGAGGAAATTTCAACTCAAAATGGGCCTCCTAAAAAAATTTAATAAAATAATAGTTAAAATAATAAAATAATATTTATTAATTTTGAAGGAAGAAAAGAAAAAACTAATTTTTTGTTTGTATTTTCGACATATCTCCCCGTGTTTTTACTCACATTTCGATCAGGAGAGCTCGTTGGATGCGAAATTAAATTCCGCATCCAACGAGTACCCACTCGACATATTTTTGTCAAAATTATTCCGAGTGGGTACTTGTTGGATGCAGAATTTAATTTCGCATCCAACAAGCTCTCCCTATCGAAATTTGAGTAAAAACATGGGGAGATATGTCGAAAATACAAACAAAAAAAGTAGTTTTTTTTATGATACCTATCCCCAAATTTATATTAAAAAGGTGTTTAAGACCTATATGGTATTTCAAATTTAAAGCAATTTCATTGGCTAACACATGATGACATGGAATTTGAGTTAAACTTAAAAGGCCCATTTTGAGTTGAAATTTCCTCCAATGAAGCGTATTCATGGTGTGCTACGCTCTGCAAAATGATGGAATAACATCCGTTAATTGATGTAACTACACAAAATTGATGAGAAAACTACAAATCACCTCACAGAAAGCGTATTCATGGTGTGCTTCGATGGAATTGATGAGAAACTGCAAATCACATGAGAGAAAGCGTATTCATGGTGTGCTACGCTCTGCAAAATGATGGAGTAACAAACTGCAAATCACCTGAGAGAAAGCGTATCCATGGTGTGCTACGCTCTGAAAAATGATGGAATAACATCCATTAATTGATGTAACTACACAAAATTGATGAGAAACTGCAAATCACCTCACAGAAAGCGTATTCATGGTGTGCTTCGATGGAATTGATGAGAAACTACAAATCGCCTGAGATAAAGCGTGTTCATGGTGTGCTACGCTCTGCAAAATGATGGAATAACAAATTGCAAATCACCTGAGAGAAAGCGTATTCATGTGATGGAATAACATCCGTTAATTGATGTAACTACACAAAATTGATGAGAAAACTGCAAATCACCTCACAGAAAGCGTATTCATGGTGTGCTTCGATGGTGGGTTTTTTCATGCCATATGGGCGGCATGCAAGATGGGAATGCAAGTGTTACTATTATGTGTACACATCGAGTATATGGACATGCGTCGAAGGGCACTTAAGGTTTAATACAAACTCAATGTTTGGGCTAGCACATGGTCATCACCAAAGGTTATAAGAGAGAAGAGGCTAAGTTGGAAGGATCTTTCATCTTTGAGGTCACTAACACGATAAACAATGGAAATTCAATGAATTTCATATCGTTGTTTATTCAAATTTTGAACATATATTAATAAAATGTCGGCACTAAACATTAATAGTGCATATATAGTCTATGAATCTAGGTGAATTCCTCGCTACAAGTTAGTACAAGTTTGAAGTTTGAAAGACATACAACCCGTGTAAATCCTAATTGCAAGCGAAGTCCATATAAGCTTGGCGTCAAAATCCTCAAAAGTGAAGTCAATATTAAGATGACGAATGTTTGGGAAAGTGATATTTGTATGAGATTTAAATTCCTGGTAATATTAAATTAACCTCTTTCTCAATTTTGGATAAGTTTTCTTGTAGTCCTAGCCATATTTATTTTCCCAATTTTTTGTTGGGAACTTGTGCAACGTTGACAATAGGGTATGGTATGCACTTCAACAAGCAGAAGTAGGTTAAAGTTCCTTTCGGTAGATTATTGAGATTCTTTTATGGTTTTCAAGGGATCTTGCAGGATTTTTACTGCATGTTGATCACATTTGGCCGGAAAATCATGCTTTGAAACTTAAAATTTATATAAAGAATCCAACTAAATTGCATGAAACATGGAAATATGTACTAGTTTTGGAAACATGAATGATTAAAAATGCAACCCTCCCAAATGGGTGTGTCGAGGGGAACACAATATATATATAAATTGTAGAAATGGGGATTTTAGACATCTTATGGGTTTTACGTCCCTTATGGGATCTTAGGCATTTCCAAGAAGTTTCTTAGGAATTTCCACATTTCCATGAGTTTATAGTACTAGTACATGGGAAACTTAGGAGTTTATTCCAAAAGAGGAATCCAGCATGCATGCACAGTATAATGTATATTTGATTCCACCAAATTGATGGTATATGTGGAGTCTTGAATTCACCTCCTTCAAAGGAGAATCCTCCAACCTCCATCCTTTTTACAAATTTAGAAGCCAATACATTTCAGGATGGCTTGGATTTCTTCTCTGCTTCATCAATAAGATCCTTGAATGCAGATGGCAATTGTGTTAAGGGATGTAGTAGGAACCTGGCGATGAGAAGCCTCTATCCTCCATCCTTTTCACAAACTTGGAAACCAATACATTTCAGGAAGATTGGTTTTCTTCTATTCTTCATTAGTAAGATCCTTATAATCAACTGACACCTATACTAAGGGATGTGATAGGGGATGTACTTTAGAGCATATAAAATGGGGGTTTTGAGCTATTTCCTCTCATGGAAAAAAACTATTAAAAATATGAAAGAGTAATTTTTTTCATTCTCTCTAATAAAAAATGTGTAGATTTTTATATTGAAAGGGGGTGTTGAGGCCTGGAAAATCGCAGGCGGCAACAGTAAGGGATTCTCCCCAATCAACGTTCCCAACTAGCCCATTGACTATTTGGAATAGGGAATCCGTCCGGCTACCGTAGGTCAAGAAACAAAACAAAGGCTTTACCGGTTGCGGCCTGGCCCACCGAGTTTTTGTATTTTGACTTTAAGAAATGAAATGCAAGTGCCTAACTAAATCCAGGGCGATCAAGGTGCAGGGAGCGGTCACAATGTGATACGCAGGTTCTTACCTCTCGTTTTATGCTCGCCAGCAACCAAATCAGATACAATAAGAAATAAACTAACTATCTAATCTATCCCTAGGGAGCAAGGCTATCATTTTGGGTGAGCAATACATTTTTTGCACATGCACTATTAAGAATCACAGATAGCTGGTACTTCTTTCAAGAAACATGAACACTTACAGATATTCAAATAACCAGATAGCTGATCATTTTATAACAACATTTATTACCCACAGTGAAAAATATCTCAGAAGCTACTAAAGAACAGTTAACAAGATCATAGATTCAGAAAACAAATATTCTTACAGTAAATGAACCACAGCTGAAAACGAAATAATTCCTCTTCAACATTATTCATGGAGATCCATTGATACATTCCACTTTTACTCTCTCCAACAGGTAAAATTGCAGTTTTCTTTGCAAAACGAAGTAGTTCCTCTTATAAGCAAACATTTACAAAATTCTCCAAGGGAAAAATCCCCTACTCCGTTCCCCCTTCCGATATTTAAACTACAATTACAGAGTGCTTCGTTTTCCCCCCAGATGCATGACCTTTCAGTTTCTCCAACGCTTCATATTCTGATCTTTTGTTTTTTATACAATCATGAACCACCAAGGTAACTGATCCGTTTCTGGGATCTGTGCGTTTATTGTTCCGGCTTTTGTTTTCTACTGCCATAGTTCTCTACGGCAATCCTCCTAGCTTCAGTTATACTTCTGCCAGACGGTCTGTTTTCTCCATGCCACAATAGTTTGACCGCTTTCTCGAACCAGCCTGTAATCAATCGACAAGTATCATTTATGGGAGAAGCATTACACACAAACATCTGACTCTAACAATGGAACGACTATACCTCAAGGAAACGGCCTGGTACGTCTCTGGTTCTGAGCGGACAAAAGATCGAGCTTTGGGAGGGAACTTATAAATCGGCGGTTGAACGGCTTCTACATCGGACGGGACAAGACTCCAGGAGCCGCAACGGCGGAGGGTTATAGGAACCGGGTGAGCGAAAACATGGGCGAAAAAGGCTTAATCAGACGTCAGCGGGAAGAGCGCCTCGGGAGCCGGAATGGGTGGTCCATCCGCAACGGCGGACGGGACAAGGGTTGACGAAAGCGACAAGGGAGGGAGAAGCTCTGTCGGGCGTCGGAAGACATTCAAATCGGAAGCTGGATGGATCTTCCAGCCGCAACGGCGGACGATTCCGGGCTAAGGGCAAGCGGTCGCAGGCTGATACGCATCGGGTGTCGGAGAGAAATAAACTTCGGGCGCTGAACTATTCTGGGAGCCGCAACGGCGGAAGGGGCAAAAGCAGAAAACGACCGATTTACCAGAAAAACTCAGGCGATCGAACACTTTCAAAAAATTTAACGTCAGTCCGGGTCCATTATAACTTCAAGTCGACAATCCATCGAATAACAGTTAGCCATCTTAAATTTAACTATGCAATTTGCCACAAAACTCAATCACGAACAGAATGTAGAAAAGGGCTGCGCGTAAAAAGTTAAAGATATCAGCATTAAAGCATGACTTAAGAAAAGTCAAGGATGAAACAACCTGAAGCGAAACTTAGTTATAAGGAGGGGCCCAAAATTTAAAAGATTTGGGGAGAAAAAAGTTGCGGTAGCAACAACTGGCGATTACCTGGGGAACCTAGATCTCTGGGTGATTATACTTTGAGCGACAAAATGTTTAGCAAGAACGCGTCTAAATGGATTCTTCCAACCATATGGATTTCTCAACTAACAGAAGTGTGTACCTTAAACATTGATGCTAGTCCAATTTGGGGAAAGTGGGAACCGAAACCTTCAAGTCCAGATAACTCTGTTGGGCCCAGAGGATGAGTTTCATTATTCCCTTTGTCTTCAGGTAGCTAACAGCGCGGACACCACAGGATTGTAGCAGATAGTAAACAGCAGTATTCGTTTGTTCCTCATTCCCATGCCATTTTGACACTTTTGTGCTTTTGGACTTTTGTCCCTTTCATTTGAGTCCTTCTGGGTGCCTTTCTTACTGAATTTTAATTCAGGATCCTCTATCCCATAGTGTCCTTTTGTGTGAGTGGTGTGCTTCAAGCTTAAGCTCACGGACGGAGAGGATCTTTTGGCAATTTAGTACTTGTGATTCAGCACCACTTTGATTTAGGATGCTTTTATAGAAGTTTTGACTCTTTATTTGCCTTTTGGCATTCGCTTCTTGGCATGGGATCATTTATATTTAATACACTGTTCACCTTGCTTCTTTCCATGGGTCCTTTGTTATTGCTCCTTTAAACATTTTAAATGTGACGTGGATGGAGCCCTGACATAGTACTCCAGACTCCTCGAATCCGGTTTATCTTGCAGGGATTAAGCAGGACTTCAATGCACACAGAGATTTCGAGAAAAACTGCTAGACTGGAAGAACTCAAAAAGCAACACACAGTCTGACTACTCAAACATGTCTACCATTCCCAGAAATTTTGGTGTCTCTCAAATAACCACGAGTTAATTCCCTTTATTGAAACCAATAGACTTAAATTCAAACAAAATGAAAACATGACTCAAAAAACAACCAAACACCTTATTTATATACAAGATAGGAAACTCAAAGACAACTTCAAGAAAAATAAGGCTTGAGAACCAAACCGTTGACTGGCAGGTTCTCCTCCCATCCCTGTAAATCCTGCAGCTTATAAGTAGCAGGGCCAATCTTTGCTTTGATCTGAAATGGGCCTACCCACAGTTGTTGGAACTTAGTATGCTTTCCCTTCTCATCATGGGGATGATCCCATTTGAGAACAAGGTCTCCCACTTCCAAGTCCCTTTTCCCAGCTTTATGTTTGTCAAACCATATTTTTACTATCTCCTGATGTTGTTTAAAACGTTCTCTAGCCTTGGATCTGGCCTCCTCTGCTTTCAAAAGATTATATATCCTTATTTGGAGAACCTCATCATCCAACCCCCTAGACTCTTGGGCTAGTATGGAAGCTGGTAGCATGATATTGGGGGGCAGGATGGCCTCCTTACCGTACACAAGGGTATAGGGTGACACTCCTATTGCAGACTTGGGGGTGACTCTGTCATCCCACAGGGCATTGGGTAAAGCTGAGTGCCAACTTCTCTGGTTTTCTATGACAGTTTTCTTCAGAATTCTAATAAGGTTTTTATTAGAGGATTCAGCCAGGCCATTCCCTTGCGGATAGTAGTTAGCAGAATAATGTAATTTTATCCCTTTATCATGAGCAAATGCAGTCAATTTAATTGACGAAAAGTATTTAGCATTATCAAAAACTAACGAAATTGGAACTCCAAACCTGGTCATGATATGATCTTGTAGGAAGTTGATGACTTCGTCTTCGTTTATCTTGCGCAATGGGATAGCTTCGAACCAGCGGGTGAAATAATCAGTAGCAGTAAGAATGTACTTGTGCAGCAGGGAAGAATTCGGTTTTATTTCTCCAATAATGTCCAGCCCCCATTGTTCAAATGGTTCCATGACCATCACAGGCTTTAGAGGTGCTGCTGCTTTAGGTAGTCTTCCACCGCATCTTCGACAAATATCGCATTTCCTGACATGTGCATGTGCATCCTTAAAGAGCGTAGGCCAATAGTAACCAGCTCTAAGGATTTTGTGGGCTGTAGTGTCGCCTGAAAAATGTCCCCCAGCTGGACCATCGTGTAATTCAGACATTACTTTCTCAGCATCCTCTTTCTCCAAGCATCTCAGGAGGACTCCATTGTAGTTCTTTCTAAATAATACGCCTTCTACGATTTGGTAGGAAGCTGATTTCAAACACAGAGCTCTCCTTTGTTTCGAACTCCAATGTTTTGGCAACAGCCCTGACTGCAAGTAATGCACAAGGTCTCTATACCAGGACTCAGGAGCCGTGAACAAAGGACATACATCCATTACATGCAATTCGGCTTCATCTTCCCATGTTTGCTCTTCGTTGTTTCTGCTTCCAGTCATTAATTTGCATAACCCCTGACCTTTTAATATGGAGGATGGCATGAATTCAAGGTCGTATTCGTGAAGAGTTGTTACCCAGTTGCCCCTTCTTTCTCCTAATTCTTTCTGAATGAGAAGGGATTTTATAGCTGGGTAAGGGACTATTACCTTGGTTCGATTTTTTAAAATATAAGGCCTGAATTGCTTCACTACCTTAAATACTGCGTAAGCTTGCTTATCAATGGTTGTGTAGTTTAATTCAGCCCCTTGAAGCCCAGTGCTCATGAAAGAGATTGGGAATTCATCACCCCCGTCCTCCTTTTGTGTAAGCACGGCTGCCAATGAATCATCGGATGCAAATGTGTACATAATAAAGTCTTTACCAAAGTCTGGACTTTTCTGGGAGGGAGCATGTGCAACATCAGTCTTGATTTTGCTGAAAGCGGTCTTTTCAGTTTCAGTCCACTTAAACTGTGCATTTTGCTTGACCATCTGCTGCAGTGGCTTGACAGTCTGGGCAAAATCAGGCACAAACCTTCGTACAAAATTTATTGTTCCCATGAAGGATTGCATTCCCTTTTTATTATGGGGCATAGGGATTTGTTCAATGGACTTAATTCTTTCTAGGTCTATAGATATACCTCTCTTTGAAACTATATCCCCAGTAACTTGCCTTCTGTGACTGCAAAAACGCATTTCTTAGGATTGAGGGAAATGCCATATTTCCGGCAGCGTTCGAAAATTTGCTTCAAGTGGAACGTGTGCTCCCCTCTTTTCTTCGAAAATATTGTGATGTCATCAAGGTATACCACAACACTTCGTCCAATCAGTCCACAGAAAGCTATGTCCATAGCTCTCTGAAAGGTCGCTCCAGCATTAATCAGTCCAAAGGGCATCCTTCTATAGGTGAAAGTTCCCCACTTGGTCCTGAACGTTGTCTTTAATCTATCCTCTTCAGCTACCAATACTTGATTGTAGCCAGAGAAACCGTCTAATAATGAAAACAATTCAGAACCAGAGACCATCTGTAGCAATTGCTCCATGGGGGGCACCGGATAGTTGTCTTTATTTGAGGCGCGGTTTAAGTTTCTGAAGTCTACGCACAGTCTAATCTCTCCTAACTTCTTTCTGACTGGTACCATATTTGATACCCACTCTGAGTGTCTGACTTTAAAAATGATTCTGGCATCCAATAATTTCTTTACCTCATTTTGGATCAGCGGTTCCAGTTTTGGATGCATTTTCCTCAAGGGCTGCTGATATGGCTTGACTCCCGCCTTGATGGGAACAACGTGTTTAATGATGTTAGTATCGTATGTTCTTAAATCTGGGTATGTCCAGGAAAAGACCTCTTTGTACTGTTTGAACAAACTGACAAACCTATCCCTTTCGGTTGGTGAACAACATTTGCCGAGGTTCACAAACTTAGGATCCATCTCAGTCCCCAAGTTTATCAGTTTGAATTGTAGGGTTGAGCTGTGCGTCTTTACATTAGCGGGTTTTCTGAATTTTTCATTCAAGTCAAACATCTTTTCTAATGTTCTGACCCCTTTAGGGATGAAATTATCAAATTTCATCTCAGCTTGGTGTTTTTCATCATCGATAATCGCTCCTTTGAATACCTCATCATTTGTTAAACATTCTATGATTTGTTGGTGATCATCAAACACCCTCAGATTGGTGATCATATCCGGTACGGAGGGCCTGAAAAGCAATTCAACAGTACATCGATTATTCGAGGGAACAAGCCTGGCGGCCGAAGTGGCCAATAAGTCAGCTGCTGCGTTTTTCATTCTTCCGATTGAAATAATATTGAATGCATGAAAACATTTAAGCAAATCCCATACCTCGTTTTGGTAAGCTTTCAAGTGAGGGGAAATACAGTGGATTTGATTTCGGATTTGTTTCACAATGATTTCAGAATCCCCAAAAAATTTCATATTACTTACCTTCAATTCAATTGCTTTCTTGTGACCCTGCACCAGCGCTTCATATTCAGCTGTATTGTTAGTACACTCAAACTCTAATCTACATGACAGGAAATGTTTATTCTTCTGTGGATCAATAAGGACGCAGCCGGCCCCTGATCCTTCTAAAGTCTTCGAGCCATCAAAAAATAAATTCCAAAAATCACTAACTACTGAAAATGAATCTACACCTACTGCTAAATCTACTATTTTACAATCAATCTCATCAGCCTGAGAAAAACGAAGGAGATCATGCTGGGTGTTAGATGTGTCACTGGCTTCCTCCGCTTGATAGTTCCCTGGTTCCAATTCGAGAAAATAGTTTCCCAACACAGATTCGACTGGTACATTCTTCTCATCCAGTTGAGTAACATTGTACTTCATGTGAGGTTCTCTCAACACCTTAATCTGATTAGGACTTCCTTTGTACGACAACCACAGGTGCGACCAATCTGAGGCGAAGTATCCATTCAATTTAGCTGACCAATCTCTGCTCAGCACCAGTCCGTAAGCGTCTGGTATATCAGCCACCACGATGTTAATAACTTGGCATACTTTGTCATTTAATGCCAAACGAATTAGAACGTCCTCCATCTCACCAATTACCTTAACGTCTGTCCTATCCAATTGCACCACCCTCCACGTGGTTGGCTTAAACTGCCCATTGATTTTCTTACATACTGATACGGGCATGACATTAATTGACGCCCCTGAGTCTACTAGACAATTGTGAACGTTATGATTAAAAATCTCAAACGTCAGGAGGAAGGGTGGTTGTTTAGTTTTAGACTTACCTCCAGTGCTATCTTCTCCAATTCCTTCTTCGCCCAGAGAGTGATTGTCAGCGGGCCGCTCCTCTTCTGACGTTTCCAATGCTTTCAACAACCTTTCCTTTTGTTGAGGTAATTTGCACATTTCAAACAGCGAGACGTTTGCCTTTATCTTCTTTAAATATTCAACAACGTCATATTAAATTTGTTGTTTAATGGACTGAGATTTATCAGCATTCACCTTTTCTTTGTTTAGTTCAGGCAGCACTCTGTTCTGCTTAGGATCTTGGCTGGTAATAGTGAATTCCGGAGTCTTATCAGCCACGGATTTATCTTGAAATTTCTTCCTGATATTTCTTTGCAGCCTTCTGATCTTTGGGAGTAAAATACTGTCATTGCTAACCGTCCCTTGACTTCTAGTTGTCACGTTAGCCTCCCTGATATCTTTGTGTTTTTTAGTTATATCTTCTTCTTCATCGAGTAAGGAGACAGAAATCCATAATGCCATAGTCTCTTCTTCTTGTTCTTTTGTAGAAGTAGAAGCAGCACTTTCTTTCCTTTCATCATCATCTTCTTCCGTTAATCGCGAATCCAACATCTGATTCATGACTAACGTCATTGAATTTATCCATTATGGACAGTTCCTTTCGGAATGAGGTTGTTGATGAAAGGTACAGAAATTTTCCATCCCTATATCCGTCAGATTCATGGATGCAGTTTTTTGAGGAGGAGATTGGGGCTGATTATTTTCCTCCCTTTTCTTATAATATGGCCTGTAGAATTTTTGGGCTTCCTTTTCCTTCTCCAAGTCTATGATCTTATTAGATAGCTTTTGCATCATTTTGGCCATATTCTCCAGGTCTGACGACTTTTCTTCCTTAGGCTTAGCGAACAATAAGGTCTTCCTTCCTGCGCCTCTTTCTCCTGATTGTTCTGGATAGTCCTCAATACTCTCTCTTTCCGCTTCCACCACCTCTGCTTCTTCATAGGTCTTTGTCAAAGTAGGCTTGGCCCTACCCTTTGCAAACATGGCCAAATCAGGACCCAAGGCTGAAGTATAGTATTCAATAAGTACTTTGTTTGACGGCTTATCTGTTTCGGAAAAAAAATTTAGATATGCTGCAAACCTTTGTGTAAAGCTGTGCACTTTTTCCTTTTTCTCTTTCTTTAATGCACACAGTCCTTTCATGAGTGCAGCGTGAGTCTTTTGGACCGCATACTTACTTCTGAACATTCTCTCGAAGGTATCCCAATTTGGGATAGAGTTAGCAGGCAATCCAAAATACCATGAGGCCACAGCTCCTTTGAGGGTATGAGGGAATAATCTACAAACCACATCTTCATGTTCTCCGGCCCTTAATCCTTCTATAGCCAGATAGAAACTCTGTAAATGATCATCTACTAATATATTCTCATTGGGGTCAAATTTAGGCAACAACTTTTTGAAGTCTTGAGGTAGGTCATGCAAAGGCGGGGTCAGATTTAGAGGTGATCTGGCTCTCCATGCAGGTGGTGGTGGATTTGGAGGGTTGGGAGGAGGTAGGTTGGCGTTAACGCCTACCATGATTAAAGGTGGAGAGTGTGGAGGTGAACCAACAGGGGTGTGAGCAGAAGAACTGTAAGGGGAATCTGGGCCTACCTGGTTCAAAGGTAATTCAACCTCTTGTAGAGCTGTCTCTACAAGTTCTTCCCAGTCTCCAACCAGCAATGAGTCTTCTACTACGGGACGGTCCTTCTTCTTGTATTCTCTTCTAGGCAATTCGGGAATAATTGGCAATCCTCCAATCTTCTTCACATAAGCATGGGTATGTCTTCTTAGGTCATTAACAATTTCGTTGCAAACGGGATATAGATACTCTCTTTCTTCTTCTTCCGGAATTGGATTGCGTGGTCCGCTACTTTCAGAACTATAACCAGTGGAAAAATCTCGGGAAAACAAGTTTCCGCGGCCAGCCATGCACTAGCGGCCCTCTTTCTAGCGCCAAAAAACTGTTGAGGCCTGGAAAATCGTAGGCGGCAACAGTAAGGGATTCTCCCCAATCAACGTTCCCAACTAGCCCGTTGACTGTTTGGAATAGGGAATCCGTCCGGCTTGCAGTCCGGCTACCGTAGGTCAAGAAACAAAACAAAGGCTTTACCGGTTGCGGCCCGGCCCACCGAGTTTTTGTATTTTGAATTTAAGAAATGAAATGCAAGTGCCTAACTAAATGCAGGGCGATCAAGGTGCAGGGAGCAGTCACAATGTGATACGCAAGTTCTCACCTCTCGTTTTATGCTCGCCAGCAACCAAATCAGATACAATAAGAAATAAACTAACTATCTAATCTATCCCTAGGGAGCAAGGCTATCATTTTGGGTGAGCAATACATTTTTTGCACATGCACTATTAAGAATCACAGATAGCTGGTACTTCTTTCAAGAAACATGAACACTTATAGATATTCAAATAACCAAATAGCTGATCATTTTATAACAACATTTATTACCCACAGTGAAAAATATCTCAGAAGCTACTAAAGAACAGTTAACAAGATCATAGATTCAGAAAACAAATATTCTTACAGTAAATGAACCACAGCTGAAAACGAAATAATTCCTCTTCAACATTATTCATGGAGATCCATTGATACATTCCACTTTTACTCTCTCCAACAGGTAAAATTGCAGTTTCCTTTGCAAAACAAAGTAGTTCCTCTTACAAGCAAACATTTACAAAATTCTCCGGGGGAAAAAGCCCCTAATCCGTTCCCCCTTCCGATATTTAAACTACAATTACAGAGTGCTTCGTTTTCCCCCCAGACGCATGACCTTTCAGTTTCTCCAACGCTTCGTATTCTAATCTTTTGTTTTTTATACAATCATGAACCACCAAGGTAACTGATCCGTTTCTGGGATCTGCGCGTTTATTGTTCCGGCTTTTGTTTTCTACTGCCATAGTTCTCCACGGCGATTCTCCTAGCTTCAGTTATACTTCTGCCAGACGGTCTGTTTTCTCCATGCCACAATAGTTTGACCGCTTTCTCGAACCAGCCTGTAATCAATCGACAAGTATCATTTATGGGAGAAGCGTTACACACAAACATCTGACTCTAACAATGGAACGACTATGCCTCAAGGAAACGGCCTGGTACGTCTCCGGTTCTGAGCGGACAAAAGATCGAGATTTGGGAGGGAACTTATAAATTGGCGGTTGAACGGCTTCTACATCGGACGAGACAAGACTTCAGGAGCTGCAACGGTGGAGGGTTATAGGAACCGGGTGAGAGAAAACACGGGCGAAAAAGGCTTAATCGGACGTCGACGGGAAGAGCGCTTCGGGAGCCGGAATGGGTGGTCCATCCGCAACGGCGGATGGGACAAGGGTTGACGAAAGCGACGAGGGAGGGAGAAGCTCCGTCGGGCATCGGAAGACATTCAAATCGGAAGCGGGATGGATCTTCTAGCCATAACGGTAGACGATTTCGGGCTAAGGCAAGCGGTCGCAGGCTGATACGCATCAGGCGTCGGAGAGAAATAAACTTCGGGCGCTGAACTATTCTGGGAGCCGCAACGGCGGAAGGGGCAAAAGCTGAAAACGGTCGATTTACCAGAAAAACTCGGGCGATCGAACACTTTCAAAAAATTTAACGTCGGTCCGAGTCCATTATACCTTCAAGTCGACAATCCAACGAATAACAGTTAGCCATCTTAAAGTTAACTATGCAATTTGCTGCAAAACTCAATCACGAACAGAATGTAGAAAAGGGATGCGCATAAAAAGTTAAAGATATCAGCATTAAAGCATGACTTAAGAAAAGTCAAGGATGAAACAACCTGAAGCGAAACTTAGTTATAAGAAGGGGCCCGAAATTTAAAAGATTTGGGGAGAAAAAAGTTGCGGTAGCAACAGGGGGTTGTTGGAAAACTAGAGAGCTTTTAAAGTACAAGGAGTTGAAAAGTCCTTAGTGAGGTTGGTAAGCTAAGTTGATATGAAGCATAATCCGCTTTAATCACTATGGGCATTGAAACTCGGTGGTAAACATACTTCAAAATTTTGGAAACGCAAGCCCGCCCAAATATATTTAGCCCAAATATATTTATTTCTTATTAGTTTACCTATGCAAAAACTTAATTAATATTGTAATATTTCATACATAAGCATTCTATTTTTAGTATGATATTAATAATCTCATTCCAATTTCTCGTTATAAATATAATTTATGGAACTTAAAAACCACATTCCTTGACACTATGGAATGTAGGTAGTGTGAAGAGAAAGATAAAAGGGTTGCTTGGTTGGCTGATAAGAGGGAATGAAAAATGTAGTTTATCTATATAAATTGCTTGTGGGATTCCTTTGAGCATACCTGAGGTGGTGGGGAGTAGCATGCAGAATCATCTTTTCTTTTGTTGCTAGGCATGTGATTAACCGATGATCTCTTGATGGTACTGAGAGAACCCCCACACCCCAATCCAAAAGGTCCTGCTCAGGATTACATTAAGAGCAAGGTATCTGGAGAAAAGGAAAAGTCTCTTGGCTCTATTGAATGAGAATGATGGGGAATTTGTTTTTTGTATTTCTTTTTATTGCGGTGTTTTTGAATGGGAGTGATGGGAAATTTCTCGCACTTGGTTTAAATCTTCCCATCCATTGAAAAAGACATAGAAATACACTGAGTAT
>LPNX010905976.1:182454-204601 GCA_001517045.1 Pseudotsuga menziesii | reverse complement strand
GAATAATTCCCCCCCCCCCCCTCCCCACCCCCCAACTTAGGATGTATTAGGTTTATGAAAAGGAGAAAGGGAATGTAGTGAGAGAGTTTTCCAAATTCATTCATTTTATAGTATTTAAGGAATTACATGGCTAAAGATTAGAAAACAACATACCTCCACTTACCCAAAAATTTGATGAAATTATGTAATAGGAATGTGGCTGCTACTGCTGAATAACAGAATGTGAAGTGAAGGATCTGAACTGCTTGGTTGTATGAAGTAAAAGATCAGAGCTGAAAGTATAACTATGGTACTCTAATATGGCTGAAGTATTCTGCTGTAAAACTGCTAATGGAGTCATGCAAAGTATATAGTCTTCAACTGCTACAAAACTTGATGGTACAATTCTCACCATGGGAATAAATGTGTCGCTATTGAACATGGAAATAAGTCATTGTATTACCGACCATTGATGAATGTCATTAACCAATGCGAGGAAATCTCACAATTGATGTCAATGAGTGCCAAGGTACCTAAGTACATCGTGCAAAGTGCGAATAAATGATTTGATGTTGAGCCACTTGCAAGATATAACGATCAAGGGACATTGATGTATTCCCATTATTTTCAGCGAGAGAACTTGCCATTAAGGCATGCAATCCTCAAGTTACTAAAAATTAACTCTAGTCTCTATCCCAGATAATGTGTCGAGGTCGATGGGGAAAGACTTGTTGAAAGGTGGGCCTTAAGGAATCCCACATTAGTCAACACGAGTTATACAAAATGAGTGGTAGGACTATAGATAAAAGATATGAGGGTCAAACAATTTTTATGGCATGGATAACAAAGCAATGTAGTCATGGAAAGGAAGTTGACTAGTTTTATTTAGAAGGAAAAAGATAAATTGAAAATGAGGAAATTGTGTGCGACTCAGAAAGGTAGACATGCGGGAAGTCTTGATGTATAAGGAAGTGAAAAAGTAAACTCTAGCATGGATGACGAATAAGATTAGAAGGAAAAGGGGTAAGTAATCATGACATGGCGTAATTGGTTTCTAAAAGACTTCTTTGTGATAGAAAATGTCATGACATACAAAAGGGAAAACTCAACTCCTCTGAGCTTTCAATGGAACATTTTTTCTGAATATGTGATTCTGGAACTTGCCCTTTGTTCATCTTTGAACTTGCAAAAGGTTAGTATTTCCATGTAAAAAACTTGTGAGCATATTTAAAATACACGAAAACATGTGCTTAACAAAAATTTAAAGAAAATAAAATGCTCTTATACCTGAAAGTAGAAACCCTTCTTGTCGAAACCTGTTTCTGAGTGACTTGCGAAAACAAGTTAACACAGTAATCATAAAATTTTGAGAAGATTCCAAGTTCATTTAAAATTTAAAATTTTATGATTTTATTTATTACCTAATACTTTTTATTTATTTATATGTTTAGTTTTTAATTTTTAAATTTATTTAATTTTTATTTTTGTAATGTTATCATTTATTTCTGAAGTGTTTTTGTATATATATTTTTAAATTTGATTTTACAAAAACAAATTTTTATGTGTTTATTATGTAAATGTGTTTTTTCTAATGTTTTTAATTGTTTTGCAAAAAACAAAAAGAAATTGGCTTCATACATCTTTATATAAAGATTGAGCAACAGAGGGAGACAAGAAATGCAGCTTGATATTGCATAATTATTCGCAGGCATGGTTTATATGAAGATCATAACAAAATTGAAACAAACACACCTACCTCCCCCAAACCAAAGATGTGCTAGGTCTCACTGTGCAAAAAAATAAAAATAAGAAGAAGGCTTAGTTACGACAGCAGCTACCTTTGATTTCAAAGAAAAATGAAATCAAGCTTCCGGATTGTGCAATTTCGTTCAATTGATGGACTAGTACCAATTCGATGAGATCGTATGTGTGAAATATTATGTTTAAATTTGGCTATAAACACTATGTTCTGTGGAGTCAAAATGCTATGGATAGAGGTCGTATAGTTTAAAACAAATTTTGATGTGGATCATGATATATCATAAAAGCATATAAAGAATGTAATGTTTTCGATAAATAATTATGATTTTGTTTATGTGAAATAAAAAACATATACATATATATTAACACCTATGTTAAATATCATTTTATATTTAGGTGAATGTAATAACTAATATATAATTATAAAAACATACCACCGCTTTACAAAATTTTATAAATTTTATGATGGTGCTTTATGTTCAATTGTTTATTCAACTAAGAATATATTGTTTATTTCAACCCACTTATATATATATATAAACAAATGAAATAATGAATCTTTCACCAAAGCCTGCTTTCCCAGTGCAAAAAGTACTTTTTGACTTGGGATTCTCTTTTTTATTATATCAGATGGAGCCTAATATTCATTCATGACACTCATATATTTCAACCAAAAACAAATTAACAATATTTGAACCAAAAACAAAATTTTTAAATTTAAGCTTTTACAAGGTAAAGTCTTAGTAATTTTTGGAAATGCTTTAATGAGTTTCTTTTGAAATATCAAACTTAAATTTTTTCACATAAACTTCCTCATGTTTACCTTTTTATAAAAATGGTAACAAATGCATCATATATGTGTTTCGATTAAGTCCAAGGCACAGGCAATTGAGAAATTAATCAAGTTGGATAAAGCCAAATGCAAGTTCTCAACCCCATGGATGGAGGAGGAATATGGCTCCGAACCCCCTAATAACAATCTTTGATTATGAAAATGCGGATCTGGGGGGCGGCACTAGCGCTATTGCTATTGTCTTCCTACTCACATTACTTTCAGTGTGACGATGTTACCAATTGGTTGGTCATGTTCACCCTTTACTATGTTTTCTACCTCACCTTTATTCTTACCAACCACCCACCTAGAAACCCTAGACCTGTTCGCCCTAGACCACTTACATGAATGAAGCATTTAAGCAAGGTACGGGATAGAGTGACAAGTTTACTCCTTTCGATCACGAAAGACAGAATCTTCATATTGATGCACGAAAATAAGGCAGGTAAAGAAAACTGGTCTAAGTGATTGATTTCCTCGCGATCTAACCAAAGGGCGGGATAAACCAAAAGTTAAATAAATAGAGGGGTGAAGGGGCGGTTATAACATTATCTATGCGGGGATGTCTCTTTATTTAAGAGCTCGAGGAGTTTGGTTTGGCAGTTATTCTTTGTTGATTTCCTACATTCCCATTATTACTCATTTTATTATACCATCCTTTTGAACTTCCTAGCCTTTCTATGTAACCAAGAATGAATGTATTCTGGTTAAACCAATGGGGCACTTTATATCTTTTGGCTATGGGAAAGTAACACTTTACCTCTTTGGAAGACTTTAATGTAAATGTGGTTTCATCATGATTATAACATAAAAGAGAAAATAAATGACATGTTATAAAATACAAAATATACCATATCGCATCATGACAAATGAGCTTATCATAAAAAACCAAGGGCAGATGAGCGAAGTGATGGCTCTCCAACTGCTTATTAAACAGGTGCTGAAATTGTGACTGTAATCCAAGTCATTGATGTACCAAGTGAAAGCCGAAGCGAATGACTCTAATAGGACTGAACAATGAATTCTTATCTCATCTTTAAGTTCTTCCTTCCAACAACAAGTGTTTTTATTAATGCTCGTACAAGGAAGGATGCTATGCTCTGTCTTCTCCATGCCATGAAGCAAAATTTGAAATCAAAATAAAAAGGCACAAAAAATTAAGCATTATGAAATTTTCATAAAATAAAGCACCATATCATGAATATGCTTTCTCTGAAATGATTTGTAGTTTTCTTATCAATTTTGTGTAGTTACATCAGTTTACTCTAAATTGGTAGTAGCGTTATTGCACCTTTGTCCATACTGCATGTTGTAAGTTAAGTAAGTAAGAGCACAAAGGTAAATTATAATGGAGAATGAGCGTAAGCAACCTCTCTCACTGCGCTCTCTTTGGTTGACCAAAGGGATACTTGGATCCAAAAATCACACAAATGGCTAGTTCATTTCCAAGTCAATGTCTGCCAGTAATATCAAGATTCGTATAATACTAGTACCCTAGTGATTAACAATTAAAAATAGTAAAGCAACCAAATCATCCATAAATTATTAGATATCAATCAGTAACAGTACAATGAAGATGACCCTATCCATGAGGGATACGAAAGTCCAGAAGAAGATGTTAAGTCTGCTATGCACATGGCAGCTTCACCATAGTCAGCTTCTATAGAAACTAAACGGCATATGCAAATGCACCCTGGATTTAAAAGGAGTTTTAAGGTAATCAGGAGCTAGATTTCCCTTGTTTGACATATTTCCAGGAAATTTCAATTTAATGCATCTCAGCCATTTGCACTTTACAATATAATACAAGATTTCAGCTTGAAGCTTTTGTAGCAAACAACATTGAAAGGATTTACTCAACATGTTAAATGCTATATGGAATTGTGGTAAGAATGTTTAGTTAACTTGTGAGGAATGTTCAGCTATTAAATTCAACTAAAAATAGAACTGGCTGTTAGCCATTTGTTTGTTCCCATTCTCTTTTGTCGACGTGGTTCATTCCCATGATGACAACAAGAGTTAGTTTGGGATTTCTGGTTTCGACTTGCCTTTCCACTAGAGAGAAATCTTAAATTAAATATTCTCAAATCTTCAGCTCACATGAGAAGTCAAGGGCCAGTACAAGGAGAATGTTGGGTTTGGAAGCAGTACTTGGCCATCTTGAGTCTTCTTCCCTTATTTTTTCAGTGTGCAGGTGTAAGTAATGGGTATGGACGTAAGCAAGAAGAGATAGGGCCTCAAAGATATCCCTAATATTTTCCATTATACTCTCCATATGGAAATTCAATCTCAAATAGCGATCTCCTGCAACAAGTTTTAGGTAAAGGAATCCATCCAACCAATATACTTTGAAGTTGTTGAGGCCTGAAAAATCGCAGGTAACAACAGTTAGGGATTCTACCCAGTAAATGTTCCCAACTAACCCGTTACTGTTTGGAATGGGGAATCCATCTGCTTTACGGTCCGGCTACCATAGGTCAAGTAACAAAAATAAAAGGTTTTACCAGTTGCAGCTATTAATTCTTGCACATGATCTAGGAACTAGGAATCAAAATCATCAAAGAATAATTAACAAATACTCATGAATTGGAAAATAACTGGAATACCAAATAGGTTTCCTCTCTTTATATTATATAAACAATAAAGGATTACAATTTCCATGCATAGCAATAGCTTAACTCCATGAAGAATTCGAATACCTAAGGGACAATTCGAATTCAGTGAGTGATTCTAGCTTAACTGACTCTTTGCCATGCAATCTCACTCAGTTAACTACTTGACCAAAACCCTAATTGACTCACCAAACCCTAACTAAAGTTGGAGTGCAATAAATGACTGAATCTCAACTGAAGGAGATCAAACACATGTCATAGCAATCCAATCATCAAGTGCTAGTACTGCATGACTCCAATAAACCCTGATGAGGTTAACTGAAGCTGAACTGACCATCAGAAGTTGGTGAAGGCGCCTTGTTAACTCCAGTTCATTAAATAATAATAAAATAATCATTAAATAACCATTAAATAATATATTTAATGAATGGAGGTTCCTTAACTGACTGTAACTGATTGGTTTAACTAATTGTAACCACCAGTTAACAGTTAGGTGCATTAATGTCACACAGATCACCCCTGGAGTGCTCCAGTTAGCCTCCTTGACTATAGGAGAAGGCTAAGTTAGCCTCCTTGACTGTAGGTAGGTGTGGGAGTGACTAGGATAATGGTAATTAATGCTCCTTTATGTCAATTAAACTTAGGATAGTGGTTTAACTAGGCCAATTTGATTGAAAGAGTGAGTATGATGGTAAATGTCTCCAACACCCCCCCTTAAGCTATACTCAGGAAGAGTTAGAAAACATAGATGCATAAAATGATAGGGCCCTGGAAACAAAGGCCATAGGTCACCCTATACAATGAATCAACTAAAACAATGCTCAAAACAAACTAAGTGAGGAAAAGAGGGAAAACCCAGTGGGAAAAAACCGCCCCTCAAGCTGAACATTGAAAGTAGTCTGGATCAGCCTGATGAACTAACCCCCAACAGTGAACGGAGATAAGTGAACTTATTTTATGAAAATATCTTGGTGAATATGTCTGGAGGAATCTTCCACTTTGGAAGAAAAACAATGCACTCAACTGAATCAAAAACATAAACAGCTGCATGGTGGAAACTGGACCCATGTAGAGCAACTGAAGTCATATGAAGAGAGAGCAAAGGTTCTTGAGGATTTGAACCATGTGTGGAACACTCAATAAACTGATATGTTGTGGCCCTGAACAGCAAACCATGAGTGGTAAAATCAGCCCCAATGTTTAGGAGCAAGTGTCCAAGTGGATGCAGAATGTCTTCCTCTTTACTAGTTTTGTGAGGAGATGAGCTTGTGACGAAAGGTAGAGAATCCCTGGGACTCTGGAGAGCGAATGATTGAGCTCCATAATCTGATATAGATTCTGAAATAGCTAATGAATCACAAAATAAAATATCAGCAACCTCACAGGAGGAAACTAACACCAAATCCCCATCAGCAAAATTGAAGAAGAACTGCAGTACTTGATTTTTCACACCAGAATTAGTGAGAGTAGCTACAAGCATGGCTGAAAGCTCTTGGATTTTAAAATATGAACAAAATAATATCAGATCAGAATGTAAATCAGATATAAATAAGTTCACAACAGATCCAAAACTATGAAATGAAATGAAATCCCCAGCAGCAGTTTTGTAGGAGACTTGTGGTACTTGTTTCTTCACACCGTTGATGAGAACAGCTACAAGCAGTACTGAAGGTTTATGAACCTGAAATTTTGAACCAAGAAATATCAGATTAGATCCAAATAAGATCATATCAGATCCAATAAGGTTCATATTAGATCCAAAATTATGGTCAACCAAGACGGTAGATGCACAGTTTTCTTCTTCTTCAAAATTCTGAATTTTGGTGCATGCAATCCTGCAGGAATTTGCTGGAACATCTAGATCATGGGGAGCGAATGGATCACTCTGGTAATCTGATATTTCTTCCAAAATATCCAAGGTATCACATATTTTCACACCAGCAACAACATTAGAGGAAGAAAATTCAAATTTCTCGTCACTTTCGGAAGCAATTACTGGTAAATTTTGCACAGAATTCAAAGGAAAATTACTGTTGAATGTTTGCATGGAAGTGCAGCAATATTTTTATTCAATATCAGAGATTCAAATTTTTCTTCTGTTTCAGCAATATGAGAAGATGAGATATCAGAGATCTCATGAACTTTCGGAGCATCAGGAGGAGTCACTTCATGGAGACTTTCTTCAATTCGAATTGAATGTGTAGAAGATTCTGCTTCATCTTCATCTTGAACAACTTCATCAGAGAGAGTAGAGGTTGAGAGTTTTGAGTGAAGAACTCTTGTGGTGCTGGCTGTAATCTCCAAAGTACTATTATGATCCTCATTGTGCTTGCCAAAGGTTCTGTCCAATATTGGCCAGAAAATCTTTGGGTATTCAGCAGAACCAGGAATAAGGTAGTACAAGCTATCATCAAGGGCTAGACACATTGTTCCAAAAGCTCTGTCACCGTCATTTATCCAGTCATTCTCATTCTCATAAGTCTCTCTTCCAATTCCAATAGACATCTCATAGAGACCTTGTCTCTTAAGAGAGGCAATCATCTTCAACTTCCATTCCGAATAACTTGTGAATGGGGTGAGAAGAGGGATTGATGAGTCCATTCGAAGTTGTACCTGTTAAGACCTGCAAATCAAAACAAAAGGCACCGTAAGTTCGGATAGACTGCACATTCTAGGCTTTCATCACACCCAACATAGTTAATCAAGCAAGCTTGATCAACAAGTTCTTTACTTGGGATATTGAGTGGTAAGCCTTGGCTTCTGGTGCAGTGCTGGATTCTTGAGCTATTGCTCAAATCTCATGGAGAAATCTGTCAAAAAGCTTGTTCTTGAGAGATTGTTCTTCGTCCTGCCGCATGCTCTGATACCATATTAATTCTTGCACATGATCTAGGAACTAGGAATCAAAATCATCAAAGAATAATTAACAAATACTCATGAATTGGAAAATAACTGGAATACCAAATAGGTTTCCTCTCTGTATATTATATAAACAATAAAGGATTACAATTTCCATGCATAGCAATAGCTTAACTCCATGAAGAATTCGAATACCTAAGGGACAATTCGAATTCAGTGAGTGAGTCTAGCTTAACTGACTCTTTTCCATGCAAGCTCACTCAATTAACCACTTGACCAAAACCCTAATTGACTCACTAAGCCCTAACTGAAGTTGGAGTGCAATAAATGACTGAATCTCAACTGAAGGAGATCAAACACATGTCATAGCAATCCAATCATCAAGTGCTAGTACTACATGACTCCAATAAACCCTGATGAGGTTAACTGAAGCTGAACTGACCATCAGAAGTTGGTGAAGGCGCCTTGTTAACTCCAGTTCATTAAATAATAATAAAATAATCATTAAATAATATATTTAATGAATGGAGGCACCTTAACTGACTGTAACTGATTGGTTTAACTGATTGTAACCACCAGCTAACAGTTAGGTGCATTAATGTCACACAGATCACCCCTGGAGTGCTCCAGTTAGCCTCCTTGACTGTAGGAGAAGGCTAAGTTAGCCTCCTTGACTGTAGGTAGGCATGGGAGTGACTAGGATGATGGTAATTAATGCTCCTTGATCTCAATTAAAATTAGGATTGTGGTTTAACTTGGCCAATTTGACTGAAAGAGTGAGTATGATGGTAAATGTCTCCAACAGCGGCCCGGTCCACCATGTATGTTTTAGTTTTTTTTTGTTTTTTTGAATTTAAGTATGAGATGCAGGTGCCTATATAAGAATGTAGATTGATAGAGAATACGAGGAGCAGTCACAATGTGATGCGTAGGTTCTTACCTCTCGTATTAACTCTCTCACATCTAAATCACACACACAATAAGAAAACTAAAACTATCTAACCTATCCCTAGGGAGCAAGATTATCATTATCAATGAGTAATGTATTTTTCACATGCATTAAAAAAAATCATAGATAGCTACTACTTATCTCAAAACACATGAACATTTACAGATATATGAACAACCAGATAACTAATTGTTTATGAACAACATTCATCACTCATAGTGGAAATTTCATGGAATAAAATAGAGAGCATTCAACAAGAACAATAGGTTCAAAAAGTTAGAACGATCTCATAGTTAATGGATAATAGTTGAAATTGAAATAGTTCACATTCAACACATCCATGGCACAACATTTGAAAAGTTCCACCCAGCTTTCTCCAACAAGAAACTTGTAATTCTTATTGCAAAAGGAAATAGTTCTTCTTACAACATGTTCTCACAAATCTAACTGGGAAAAAGTCCCATCTCTATCTAATTCTCCTATATTTATACAAAAACAACAAAACTTTTGGGTTGCCCCTCGGGTGACCTTTGGGCTCCCCCAACCATTTAATCCCACAATTTTGTCTTTTAGTGGGTGCTCATGATTTATACAATACGTTACATTTCAGATTAAGATTTTAAGAGCACTTTATAAAAAGGACCAGCTTGGTAACTGATGAAATTTTCCCAAGCCTGGGCCTTTGCTGCTATCGATCTGTTTGAGATCTCAGGCCCTCACTTCCTTCTTCTCTTTCCTCATCTTTGCTTCTACATTTTCTTTCTCTTCCTTCCTTGCTGCCTCCTTTCTTCTACTTTGTCTTCCTAGACATGTCTTCTCTACAGCAGCAATCACCCTGTCATGAATAACCAGTCCTTAGATCACTTAGCATTTGACAAAGTAACACAAACTAAACATACATCTTGTAAAATGAACTATAAAAACTATTGATGTATGAAGAGAAAAATGATAATGTAAAGAAAATCCTGCACTTCGTATCTTGAACCCCGCTAAATCCACTATCCAAATTAAAATCACCAGTTCGAAAAAAAACTCCTTATCTCATTTCCGGCTGTACCTAGACCAATATGACATCTTCCGATGGAGGAATGAAATATGACAAAGTAACTGCCATAAAAAATAAAGGAACAACACACGAGAAAGGCGGGAAAACTGTCACCAATGGGGAACATACTAAGCAATAGGAGAAAACAATACTCTCATCAGCGGGAGAAAAAAAACTACAAGCCGGATGGTTAGTGCATTAAGGAGCCGCAATGATGGAAGAAATAAGGAATACGGCTTCCACGACAATAGGAAATAATCCATGATTGGAAGAATGGTGAACTAACTATAAATGCATTGACAGATAAATCAACTAAACATCGGAAAGATAGTGTGCTATTCAGCCACAATGGTGGGAAAAAAATAGACTACGGCTTCCGCTTTCAAATGAAAACCACAGCGATCGAAAGTTTCAATGACTGAATGTTGGAAATGATGAGCTCAACGCTGCCGCCATGTCGGTGATGAATAAGAATAGCCCTCCGATCAATAGTAAAAAACCCTTATGCTAGCACAAAGAAAAGAAAATTAAAACAATAAAATCGTGGCATCGGAACAGAAAAGCACTATCCATCGGAACATTCAACGTTTAGCTTCCACAACGGCGGCTCCGTAGGGAACTACGTCCCCGATGCACTGTACAAAAGATTTTCGACAACAATAGATGAAAACATTTACAAATAAAAAATTGAAGTTCCAAAGTCCAAAGTATTAGCTAGACAAAGGATTTTTAGATCATTCAACCTCGGAAACGAAAGAAAATAGTTTACCTCGAATCAAACTCAAAAAATCAAAATTGTAGTAGAGGGACAACCGAGTTCAGGAATCCAAATAAAACTAGGCAGTATAAAATCAACAAGGAGGGTCCAAAATTTTAAAAATTTGGGAAAAACAGTTGTAGCTGCAACAATTGGCGACTATCTGGTGAACTTCGATCTCTAAAAAACTTCTTCTTTGAGCCACAGACTATTTTGACAATAAAGACTAGCATGCTGAATTCCTCTAGATGTCTAGATTTCCCAAATGACAAATGTATGTACTTTAATCATTGATGTTAGTCCAATTCAGGGATAATGGGAACCAAGATTTAAAAGTCTAGATAACTCTTTTGAGGCCAGGAATATGAATTTCATTCTTACCTCTGTCTTTGGGTAGCTTCCAGCTTGGACACCACAGAATTGTAACATATGGTAAACAGAAATATTCATTTGTTCCTCATTCCCATGCCATTTTGCACTTTTTTTTATTTAGTGCTTTTGTCCCTTCTTTTGAGTCCTCCTACATGCCTTTATTTCTGTTTTTTTTTTTTTAAATTCAGGATCCTCTATCCATAGTGTCCTTTTGTGTGAGAGATGTATTTAATTTTCAGCTCACAGACGGAGAAGAACTTTTGGCAATTTTGTACTCATATGGTTCAGTACTTTGTTTTGATACAAATTGATTTCTTAGGAGTTTTTGACTCTTATTTGCCTTTGGCTTTGAAATCTGTGGCATGGAATCATTTATACATAATATATTGTTTACCCTGCTTCCTTTCCATGGGTCTTTTGCTGTCACTCTCTAGGACATTTTTAAATGTGAGATGGATGAAGCCTTGAAATAGTATTCCAGACCTTTTGATCCAGAGTTATTTTACAAGGATTAGGTAGGACTTCAATGTATTCATAGCCATTTAGAAAAAACTACTAACAAGAAGAAATTCTTTCAGATAAATCAGTAGTACACAGTCTTACAACCAAAGATTTTAGTTAATTGAGGATTCTGACGCTCTCCATGCAACCAAAGTTTGCTTCTTTTATTGAAACCAATAAAAAACAAATAGAAATGAATTAAATCAAAAAATAAACAACCAAATCAGTTTATTTATGTACAAAAAGAAAAAATAAAAACAAAAAATCAGGAAAAATAAGGTTTGAGAACTAAACCATTAACTGGTAAGTTGTCTTCCCACCCCTATAAATCTTGCAATTTGTAGGTTGAGGGGCCAAGTTTTACTGCAATCTGAAAAGGGCCTACCCATAACTGTTGAAACTTTGTGTGCATCCCCTTTTCATCATGCGGGTGATCCCACTTGAGCACCAGGTCTCCAACTTCAAATTCCCTTTTTCCAGCTTTATGTTTATCAAACCACCTTTTCACTACTTCCTGTTGATGCTTAAAATTTTCTTTGGCCCTAGATCTAGACTCTTTCACCTTCAAAAGATTATAAATTCTAATTTGCAGGATTTTGTTATCTATGCCTCTAGACTCTTGAGCTATTATGGAAGATGGTAGCATAATGTTAGGAGGTAGGATGGCTTCTTTTCCATAAACAAGGGTATACGGTGACACTCCTAAGGAATTTTTTGGTGTGACCCTATCAGCCCAAAGAGCATTCGGTAATGCTAAATGCCAACTTCTCTAGTTTTCTATCATAATATTTTTTAAGATCCTAATCAGATTCTTGTTGGTAGATTCTGCCAAACCATTTCCTTTGTGGATAATAGTTTACAGAATAATGCAACTTGATTTCTCTTTCATGAGAAAAAGCAGTTAATCTAATATAAGAAAAATAAGTAGCATTATCAAAAACCAAGGATATTGGAACCCCAAACTTGGTCATAATATGATCTTGCAAGAAGTCCATGACCGCATCTTCATTCACTTTACGTAATGGAATTTCCCTGACCCATCTAGTGAAGTAGTCAATTGCCTTCAAAATTTATTTGTGTTGCAATGAAGAATTTGGTTTTATCTTGCTTCAATGGTTTTGCTACTTTGTATTGTCTTCCTCCACACCTCTGGCGAATATCACACTTTCTGACATGGGAGTGTGTGTCCTTAAATAGTGTGGGCCAATAGTATCCGGCTCTGATAATATTGTGGGCTGTCATATCTCCAAAAAAATGACCTCCAGCAGGCCCATCATGTAACTTTGTTATAACCTTTTTTTCCTCTTCTTTATCTAAGCATCTAAGAAGGACTTCGTCATAATTATTCTTGAATAAAATTCCATCAATGATCTGATATGCAGCTGACTTAAGGCGCAACGCTCTTTTCTGTTTGGAATTCCAATGTTCTGGAAACAATCCTTCCTGAAGGTAATGAACAAGGTCTCGGTACCAGGAATCTGGAGCTGTAAAAAGAGGGCATACATCCATTATATGTAATTCAGCTTCATTTTCCCAATCGTTTTCTTCATTGTTTTTACCTTCAACCATTAATTTGCATAGTCCTTGTCCTTTAACTATGGAAGCTGGTTTGAAATCGAGGTCATATTCTTGTAAAGCTGTTACCTAGTTTCCTCTTCGTTCTCCTAATTCCTTTTGTACGAAAAGAGACCTTATAGTTGGGTGTGGAACTATTACCTTCATTCGGTTCTTAAGTATGTACAGCCTGAATTGTTTTACTGCTTTGAATACTGCATAAGCTTGTTTATCCATTACTGGGTAATTCAATTCAGCCCCCTGCAGACCAGTGCTCATAAATGATGTGGGGTACTCATCTCCCCTATCTTCCTTCTGAGTAAGCACCATTTCCAATGAATCGTCAGATGTGAAAGTGTACAAAATAAAATCTTTTTCAAAGTTTGGACTTTTGAGAGAGGGTGCATGAGCAATAGATGTCTTTATTTTACCGAATGCATTCTTCTCTACACCAGTCCACTTGAATTGTACACTTTGTTTCACCATTTGCTGCAAAGGTTTAAGAATTTGAGTGAAATCCGGCACAAACCTTCGCACGAAATTTATTGTCCAAATGAATGATTGCATACCTTTTTTGTTATGGGGTAAAGGGATCTGTTCAATATCTTTGATCCTTTTTGGGTCTATGGAGATCCCCTTTTTAGAAACCACGTGACCCAGTAGCTTTCCTTCTATAACAACAAACACACATTTCCTTGGATTCAGTGAGATGCTGTATTTTCGACAACGCTCGAAATTTGTTTTAGATGGAATGCGTGTTATTCTAGCTTCTTTGAAAATATCATGACATCGTCGAGATACACTATGACACTATGGCCAATTATGCCATAGAAAGCTATATCCATAGCCCTCTGGAAAGTAGATCCAACGTTGATGAGTCCAAAGGGCATCCTTCTGTAAGCAAAAGTTCCCCATTTTGTTCAGAAAGTAGTTTTAAGTCTATCTTCTTCAACTACTAACACTTGATTGTAGCCAGAGAATCCATCTAATAATGAAAATAACTCAGAACTCGAAACCATATGCAATATCTATTCCATGGGTGGGACTGGATAGTTGTCTTTGTCTGAAGCATGATTTAGGTTCCTGAAATCCACACATAGCCTAATTTCTCCAGATTTCTTCCTTACTTGTACCAAATTTGAAACCCATTCTGAGTGTTTGACTTTGAATATAATTTTGGCATCCAATAATTTTTTCACTTCACTCTGAATTAAAGGCTCCAGTTTTGGATGCATCTTCCTCAAAGGTTGCTGATAAGGCTTGACTCCAGATATTATAGGAAGGATGTGTTGTATGATCTTGGTTTCATATGTTTTAAGCTCTTCATATGTCCAGGAAAATACATCTTTGTACTGTTTGAACAAACTAATGAACTTATTTCTTTCACCCGTGGAGCAACACTTTCCCAAATTTACATATTTGGGTTTAACTTCAGTTCCCAAATTTATCAGCTCGAATTGCAAAGATGAGCTATGAGTCTTGAAATTTTCTAGTCTTCTGAATTTGCTGTCTAAATCAAACATCCGCTCTAAGGTCCTGACTCCTTTAGGAATGAACTAGTCGAATTTTAACTCAGCTTTGTGTTCTTCGTCATTGATAATTGCCCCTTTGAAAGTTTCATCATTCATCAAACATTCCAAGATTTGTTGATCATCATCAAAAACTCATAGATTAGTAATCATGTCTGGAACCGAAGGCCTGAAAAGTAATTCATTAGAACACTTGTTATTTGAAGGTACAAGCCTTGCAGCTGAGGTAGCTAACAATTTAGCTGCTGCATTCTTAAGTCTAGGAATGGATACAATATTAAATGCATAAAAATTTGTCAGCAAATCCCACACTTCATTCTGATAAGCTTTCAAATGAGGTGAGATGCAATGTATCTGTTTTCAAATTTGCTTTACAATTATTTTAGAATCCCCATACACTTTCAGATTTTCTACTTTTAATTCAATTGATTTTCTTAGTCCCTGAACTAATGCTTCATATTCGGCTATGTTATTGGTACATTCAAACTCTAATCTACATGAAAGAAAATGTTTATTTTTCTTTCGATCAATCAGGACATAGCTAGCTCCTAATCCTTCCAAATTTTTAGATCCATCAAGAAAAAGTGACCAAAAACTATCTACTTCTATTGTACTTAAATTAACAACTACATATGAAACTAAGTCTACTATTTTACAGTCAAAATCATCAGCCCGTGAAAACCGAAGGAGATCAGGCTGTGTGTCTGGTGTGTCACTGGCTTCTTCCGCTTGGTAGTTTCTTGGTTCTAGCTCAATGAAGTAATTCCCAAATACAGAATTCATTAGTTCATTCTTACCCTTCAACTGAGTAACATTGTGCTTCATGTGGGGCTCTCTTAATACTTTAATTTGATTGGGGCTTCCCTTATAAGGAAACCACAGATGTGACCAATTCGAGGCAAAATATCCATTTAGCTTTGCTGACCAATCCCGACTCAAAACAATTCCATAAGCTTCAAGTATGTCTGCCACTACAATATCGATGAACTGGCATACCTTTTCATTTGAAGACAATCGAATCAGAACATCCTCCATTTCCCCAATTACCTTCACATTTGTTCTATCTAACTGAGTAACCTGCCAGGTAGATGGTTTAGGCTATCCATTTATCCTTTTGCAGACGGAAAGTGGCATGACATTGATTGATGCCCCTGAGTCTACTAAATAGTTGTGCACGTTATAGTTGAAAATTTCAAGTCAGGAGAAATGGTGGGGTTTTGCATTTAGGCTTACCTCCCACACTTGCTTCACCAATTTCTTCTTCTTCAAGTTGATTGTCAGTGGGAAGCTTCTCTTCAGGTATTTCAAGTTCTTTTAACAATTTTTCTTTCTGCTGAGGCACATTACACATTTCAAACAGAAAAATATTTCCCTTATCCTTCTTAATATCTTCCACAATATCATACTCCATCTTATGTTCTTTGAGAAACTTTTTTACGTCATCAGTCTTCTCCTCAATGGGCTTAATAGGCATGTTGATTTTCTTTGGATTTTGACTCGTAATGGTGAATTTAGGTATTTTATCAACTATGGTTTTCTTCAGAATTTTCTTTACATTTTCTTGAAGTCTCTTGATTTTCGGGAGTACTGATCTGTCTTCTTTTATCAAACCTTGACTTCTTGTTGTTACATTTGTTTCTAATATTTCTTCCTATTTCATATAACCTTCTTCTTCAGTATCAGACGTCGAGACACAGTCCCATAAAACCAAAGCATCATCCTCTTCTTTTTTTGTGGATTTATTACCTTTTCCTTCCTCATCATCACCTTTTGTTAGTTTAGAGTGCAATAGTTGATTCATTACTAATGTCATCGAATTGATCCATTGAGGGCAATTTTTTTCAGAATGGGGCTGTTGATGAAAGGTGCAAAAGTTATCCATACCTATCTCTGTTAAGTTCATTGATGCAGGACTATGTGAAGGAGGTTTAGATTGATTGTTGTCTTCTCTCGTTTTATAGTAAGGCTTATAAGATTTCTAAGCTTCCTTTTCCTTTTCCAAATATATTGTTCTGTCAGATAGTTTCTGCATCATTTTCAACATTCCTTCAAAGTCATGTGATTGCTCCTCCTTAGGCTTAGATAGTAATAAGGCCTTCTTACCAAAAGTTTTTTCTCCTAACTGTTCAGGATAATCTTTATGCTCTCTTTTTTAGCTTCTACTTTCTCAGCTTCTTCATAAGTTTCTGACAACGTAGGTTTGACTTGCATCTTGGCAAACATGGCTTATCAATTGCAGAAAAATTCTTAAGATAAGCAGCAAAACTTTGGGTGAAACTATGCACTTTTTCTTTTCTTTCTTTCTTTAACGCACACAACCTTTTCATTAGAGCTGCATGAGTTTTCTAAGCTGCATATTTATTTCTGAATATCCTTTCAAATGTGTCCTAGTCTGGGATTGAGTTTGCAGGTAGAGAAAAATACCATGAGGCTATTGCTCCTTTCAGGGTATGTGGAAATAATATGCAGAATACATCTTCATGTTCTCCATCCCTTAGTCCTTCTATAGCCAAGTAAAAGATTTGCAAATGATCATCTACTAAAATCTTTTCACTGGGATAAAAATTAGGCAACATTTTCTCAAAATCCTGAGGTAAGTCATGCAAAGGAGGTGCCAGGTTTAGAGGTGACCTAGCCTTCTGTTGAGGCCTGGAAATTTGCAGGTGGCAACAGTAAGGGATTCTCCCCAATAAACGTTCCCAACTAGCCCGTTGACTGTTTGGAATAGGCAATCCGTCCGGTTTGCGGTCCGACTACCGTAGGTCAAGAAACAAAACTAAGGCTTTACCGGTTGCAGCCCGGCCCACCGAGTTTTTATATTTTGACTTAAAGAAATGATATGCAAGTGCCTAACTAAATGCAGGGGCGGTCAAGATGCAGGGAGCGGTCACAAAGTGATGCGCAGGTTCTTACCTCTAGTCTTTTGCTCGCGAGCAACCAAACCAGATACAAAAAGAAATAAACTAACTATCTAAACTATTCCTAGGGAGCAAGATTTATCATTTCGAATGAGCAATACATTTTCACATACGTTAAAAACAAACACATATAGTTGATACTTCTTCCAAAGTACATGAACGCTTACATATATTTAAATAACCAGATAGCCGATCATTTTATAACAACATTTATTGCTCACAGTGAAAAAATATCCCAGAAACATACTGAAGAACATTTAACCAGAACATAGGTTCAGAACATTAAATACTCTTACAATAAATGAAAACCAGCTGAAAACAAAATAGTTCCTCTTCAACATTATTCATTGAGTTGCATTGATACATTCCACCTTACACTCTCTCCGATAGAAAAAATTGCAGTTTTTCTTGCAAAACGAAGTAGTTCCTCTTACAAGCAAACATCTCCAAAATTTTCCAGGGGAAAAAGCCCTTTCTAAGTGCCTCGTCCCTCTATTTAAACTATAATTACAGAGCATTTTGTTTTCCAGACGCATGGTCTTTCGGTTTCTCAAACTCTTTACATTCTGATCTTTTGTCATTATGTGATCATGACAACTTGGTAACTGATCCGTTTCTGGAATCACGCCTTTACAGCTCCGGACTTCGTCTTCCATTTGCCTCTTTGCAGTCATACCTCTACCAAATGAGTTAGTCTTTTTCCTCGTCATGGCAGATTGACTGGTCGCCTGGGAACTACCTGCATTCAAATTAAGAGCATGATTCAAACGACAAATATCATCAATTAACCAATCCACAAGGAAATGGCCGAGCGAGCCCCATATGGGCTTGGCAATATTCTATGGTCGCCGGAGGGAAAAACAAGTTGGCAGTTAGAGAGAAGTGAGTTCGGGAGCTTGGGGAAACAGCCAGCCGCAATGTCGGACGGTTTTAGCTTCGGAAGCCAGAAGACTTTAGCAGCCGCAACGCTGGAGGAGGAGAGCTAGAGGGCACGCGGACCAGATGGGAAACTAAGTCGGACGTCGGAAGAGACTTAGATCAGACGCTGGATACCTCTTCCCGGCCACAATGGCGGGCGAACAGAAGCTATGGACAAGCGATTTACAGTTAACATACATCGGACGTCGGACGGTTTAGGAAATCAGACGAAAGAAAAGTATAGGAGCCGCAATGGCGGAAGGGTTAAAACTTCGCAGCCCCCGATCCAGTAGTAAAAGAGGCCCGCTTATAGGGAAACTCAAGTATTTGAGCAGTGCTAAGGATTGGCTGTAACCAAAATTGCTTCTTTTCACAGAGGATGCTCTGAAGAACAACAAATTTTCTTCTCTTCGACCACACATTCACGACTCAAACCCAAAAATGAACAAGGCATACATAAATTACTGACATCCACCTTCAGAGAAACAGAAGAAATCACGCCCAAGGAGCTCAACGATCAAGCCATACAAAAATAATGAGGAGGGGCCCAGAAATTAAAATATTAATTTGGGGGGAGAAAACAGTTGCGGCAGCAACACCTTCCAAGCAGGTGGTGGATTTGGTGGGTTGGGTGGATGATTTGTGTTTACGCCTGCCATGAGTCTGGGTGGAGAATGAGGTGGTGAATGGATAGGGGTCTGAATAGGTGAACTGTAAGGTGTATCTGGGCCCAACTGATTGAGAGGTTGAACAACTTCCTGTAAGGCTGTTTCTACTAGTTCTTCAAAATCTCCAACCAACACTACGTCTTCCAATATAGGGCGGTCTTTCTTTCGATATTCTCTTCTAGGTAAGACAGGAATAATTGGTAATCCTCCAATCTTCTCCACATATTCCCTAGTATATCTTCTCAGATCATTAACTACTTCATTATCGACAGAATACAGATGCTCTTTACCCTTCTCTTCAGGAATTGGATTGGGAAACAAACTGCTTTCAGAACTGTCACCGGTGGAATGATCTCGAGAAAATAAGTTTCCTCGGCCAGCCATGTACTGGCTGCCCTCCTTCTAGAGCCAAAAAATATTGAGGCCTGGAAAATTGAAGGTAAAAATAGTTAGGGATTCTTCTCAGTAAACGTTTCCAACTAGCCCGTTACTGTTTGGAATGGGGAATCCGTCCGGTTTACGGTCCGACTACCGTAGGTCAAGTAACAAAAATAAAATGTTTTACTGGTTGCGGCCTAGTTCACCGTGTATGTTTTAGTTTTTTTTTTTTTTGAATTTAAGTATGAGATGCAGGTGCCTATCTAAGAATGAAGATTGATAGAGAATACGAGGAGCGGTCACAATGTGATGCGTAGGTTCTTACCTCTTGTCTTAACTCTGTCACATCTAAATCGCACACACAGCAAGAAAACTAAAACTAACTATTTAACCTATCCCTATGGAGAAAGATTATCATTATCAATGAGTAATGTATTTTGCACATGCATTAATAAAAATCATAGATAGCTGCTACTTATCTCAAAACACATGAACATTTATAGATATATGAACAACCAGATAGCTAATTGTTTACGAACAACATTCATTACTCATAGTGGAAATTTCATGGAATAAACTAGAGAGCATTCAACAAGAACAATAGGTTCAAAAAGTTAGAATGAACTCACAGTTAATGGATAACAACTGAAAATGAAATAGTTCACATTCAACCCATCCATGGCACAACATTTGAAAAGTTCCACCCAACTTTCTCCAACAGGAAACTTGTAATTCTTATTGCAAAAGTATATAGTTCTTCTTACAACATGTTCTCACAAATCTAACTGGGAAAAAGTCTCATCTCTATCTAATTCTCCTATGTTTATACAAAAACAAAAAAAGTTTTGGGTTGCCCCTTGGGTGACCTTTGGGCTCCCCCAACTATTTAATCTGACAATTTTGTCTTTTAGTGGGTGCTCATGATTTATACAATACGTTACATTTCAGATTAAGATTTTAAGAGCACTTTATAAAAAAGGACCAGCTTGGTAACTGATGAAATTTTCCCAAGCCTGGGCCTCTGCTGCTATCGATCTGTTTGAGATCTCAGACCCTCACTTCCTTCTTCTCTTTCCTCATCTCTGCTTCTGCATTTTCTTTCTCTTCCTTCCTTGCTGCCTCCTTTCTTCTACTTTTTCTTCCTAGACATGTCTTCTCTATAGCAGCAATCACCCTGTCATGAATAACCAGTCCTTAGATCACTTAGCGTTTGACAAAGTAACACAAACTAAACATACATCTTGTAAAATGAACTATCAAAAATATTGATGTATGAAGAGAAAAATGATAATGCAAAGAAAATCCTGCACTTCGTATCTTGAACCCTGCTAAATCCACTATCCAAACTAAAATCACCAGTCTAAAAAACAAACTCCTTATCTCAATTCCGGCCGAACCTGGACCAATACGACATCTTCCGATGGAGGCATTAAATATGACAAAGTAACCGCCATCAAAAATAAATTAACAGCACATGAGAAAGGAGGGAAAACCCTCACCGGTGGGAAACATACTAAGCAATGAGAGAAAACAATATTCTCATCAGCGGGCGAAAATAAAACTACAAGTCGGATGGTTAGTGCATTAAGGAGCCGCAACGACGGAAGACATAAGGACTACGTCTTCTGCGACAATAGGACATCATAGATGATTGGAAGAATGGTGAACTAACTAGAAATGCATCGACAGATAAATCAACTAAACATAAAAAAGATAGTGTGCTATTCAGTCGCAATGGCGGGAAAAAAAACTACGGCTTCTGCTTTCAAATGAAAACTGCGGCGATCAAAAATTTCAATGACTGAATGTCGGCGATGATGATCTCAAAGCCGCCGCCATGTTGGCGATGAATAAGACTAGCCCTCTGATCAATAGTCAAAAACCCTTCCGCTAGTGCAAAGAAAAGAAAATTAAAACAATAAAACCGCGGCATTGGAACAAAAAAGCGCTATCCGTCGGAACATTCATCGTTTAGCTTTCGCAACGGCGGCTCCATAGGGAACTACATCCTCGATGCACTGTACAAAATATTTCCGATAGCGATAGATGAAAACATTTACAAATCAAAACTTGAAGTTCCAAAGTCCAAGGTATTAGCTAGACAAAGGATTTTTAGATCATTCAACCTCAGAAACGAAAGAAAACGGTTTACCTCGAATCAAACTCAAAAAATCAAAATTGTAGTAGAGGGACAACTGAGTTCAAGAATCCAAATAAAACTAGGGAAGATAAAATCAACAAGGAGGGTCCAAAATTTTAAAAATTTGGGAAAAATAGTTGTAGCTGCAACACAAGTATAATCAGATGAATCATATGGAGCCATAGTTGGTCCTCTCAAGTCCATACAAACCTTAATCGGTGAAATTCAAGATTTGATTTTCTATTGTTTTTGCATGTTTTAACATGAAAGGTCGAAAGATACAATGCATAGGAAACTAGGGTTTCAAAAAGTATTTTTTAAGTTTTATTTTATTTCATTTTTAATTTATTCGTTTTTCTAAATTTTTGCAGGTTT
>LPNX010905976.1:164198-182375 GCA_001517045.1 Pseudotsuga menziesii | reverse complement strand
TATATATATATATTGAAATTTACAGGTTTTGTTAATGTTGATTAAATATATCTATATAAGTTCATTATATAGATATATATATTAAAAAATTATTATCTAGATATATTAATGTTTAATTTTTAATATTTTAATTTTAGTGTTTAATATTTAAATTTTAAAATATTTTAATGTTTATAGGTCTTGTTAATTTAATAATATATCTATGTATGTATACTATGTATATATTATTGGGTGTTATTAAAACTAGAAAACTAATATCAAAGAATGAATTAAAAACAAAGAAACAATATACATTTTTTTAAATTTTTAATTACAATTTCTCTCTCTCTCTATATATTCTTTTTAAATTTTGTTTTAGAGTATTCCTAGATATAAACTAAGTCTTTTAATTCCTAACAAAATTAAAAATAAATAGTAATTTAAAACTATTAGAAATAAAAAATTTAACAAATAAAAACAATAAAGAAAATTAAAGCATCCTACATGCTAATCTTAAATTGGAAATAAAACTAACCTACCTACTTTACTTTAATTGAAAATTGAATATTATTTACATAAAATGAAATTTCCAATGTAACCATATATCTAATAAGAGTAAACAAATATTAAGATTTAAATTTAAAAAAACTAAATCTACAATATGCTGTAATATGAAAAATTAAATGCTGAAAATGAAAATTAATAAAATAATAGTGAAAGCAAAACCAATCTAAACTAGTTTTTACTTGAAAACATTGTTCGATGCAACATTTGTTTGTTGGATATTCTTCATGATTTTGATCACCCGATATCTCTTCCTCATCCTTCTCGATTTTCTTCTCAGATAATTGCTCCTCATATGATGTGCATAATTCTTCAAATGTTGATTCTTCTTTTACTTCAGGAAGAGTAGTAAATCTTTTAGCTACTATTAAGATCTCATCTTCTTGAGAAGAGGAGATCCCTGCTTATGCTAGGATCTGGGTGAGCTCCTCTAGGCTTATGCTCATCCTAAAATTATTTTACTGGAATCAAATAAAGAACTAGAAAAAACGAGTGCATGACAAGCACAAAAATAGTAGCACAAAACGAGTGCAAAAACAAAAATAAAAAGGTGCACAAAAATCTGTACAAAACAAAGAATGAACATATACAAAATTAGAAGAAATTTAGTATGAAATAAAGGTGCCCAAAACTGAAAGCAATCCAAAATTTTACAATACAAAACTGTAAAAGAAAACTTGCATAAAAAAAAACTCGCATTTGCAGAAAATGAAAGAACACTCTTACAGAAAAATAAACACGCTTGTAGAAACAACCAGGCTTTGGGGTGACCCACTAAAGTGGATGCATCTAGCTATTACACCATGGGAATTCCAGAAATTCCATAGTGAAGTCGTCCTTGCGTCTTACTATTTCCCCTCCCCCTTTCCATGTAATAAAAAATGATCTACCTATCTAAACTCTGATCCCTTTTAGCACCTCCCCGGCAACGGTGCCAAAATGTTGGGGAAAATATTAAACAATTTTATAACATATATCTAACGATTTAATTTTCAACTCGGAGAGAGTGTAAACTTGTGAGGTACACACAAAATATATGCAAGGAAAGAGTATTACTAACTTATTCTACAACTGAACTTGAATCTAAGTTATGAAAACATGAAATGACATAAAAATAGATCTAATTGCAGAAAACAGGAAATTGCATAAATTAACTTGGTAAAGAAAGATTGAAATTGCATGAAATAAATTGATTGAAAATAATCAACATTAACTTGTGAGCTCACATAAATCTATGCTATCAATTCATAAGAAAGAAATTACTGAAAATATACATTAACAATTCATAAGAAAGAAATCATGAAAATCTATATTAACAGAAGAGAATCAAAGGATGTGCATTAAGCATCATCTCCATTACATAACAATCAAGAATGTCTTCTATGACTAAATCTGAACTATTCTCTACTTCCAAACCACTAGAGAGATCTCCAACCAAAATGAAGGGAAAGCCCTCTTATTTATACATGAATTCAAGATAACTAATCATAATTACAGATCCAATATTCTCTCAACTTATCCCTCAAAATACGCAACAAATCCACTTTTCTCTCGACTTAACCCTTCAAATCCTCCAACAAATATTGGATGAGATATTCTCTCCACATGTCCATGATCTTCTCCTTGAAATTATCCCACATCTTGAGGATGAAATTCGAATTTGAGGCTCGGTGGTCACTTTTGAGCTTGTTAAAGTCTTCAAATACACTTGTAAGCATCACCAAACTCATCTCACTTTAAAGTATAATGAAAATAGGTTATTTTTATCAATAATTAACCACAAATTCACTAAAAATACTCAAAAATAAATGATTTGGAAAATGGTAATATAAACCCATATTTATTATGAAAGTGGTGAAAATTAATAATTTTATGGAAGGATAAGATAGGAATAAGGTGAAAAATGGTATAGGAAAGATGAATAAAATGCGGTCTTTTTGCGGATCAAGAAGGACCTTGTGGTGTTGGGTTTGGCTATGTGAGAGCGGTTGCATTTGGGTCACATTGATTGTCAACTTGTAGCAAGTGGTGGAGACAGTGGATATGGGGGCATTGATGTGTATAACGATCGTAATTGTCATAAATGTTGCATGTATGGTTAGTACGCAATTGATGGTTCTACCTAGGTATAGGAGGACATTGGGGGTTTTTTGAAGGGGGGCTGGGTTCATTATTATTCATAGGTTTGGGTTATTGGCCACCTCCTTGAGGTTGGTTGTTTTCCCAGTTCCTACTTCTTTGTCATCTTCCCTACCCTTGTTGGTTATTGGGGGTGGGTTTATTAGAAAGGTTCTGTTATCCCTAAAGTTGAACCTAGACTACAGGGGTTCAAGCTTAAGGAAATATTTTTCAAAAATATAAATCAATAAACTCAAAATGAAAACCAAGCTGGTATGAAATTAAAGCTATTGGAAAATCACACAATTATCAAAGAACTAGGCTGGTATGTCATGAGAGCTATAAGAGAATCACAAAATCATACAGGAACTGTATAACATAAAACAAGATACAAGATCCAATATCCAAGTAACTATGATCATGAAGTCATGAAATGAAACTGCCTCTATTTTTTTAAAGTATAAAGGATAATTGTATTTCAACATAAGAATCACTGCAATGGAATTCAATGGACCATATACATGATAAATTACAAGAAACACAATTCATAACACACATAGACAAATCATAATCATACTCATTCAAGGTAGAACCTGTATTGAAGATGTAGAGTATTTTATGTCATACAGAGAGTGATCAAAACTGGATCTTCATAACTCCAAAAATGCCAACCCCCGTCTCCTCTTCAAATGAAAATCCTTCCATCCTTTTATAATCCTAAACAGGAACTAAATATAGTAGCAACAAACAGTCTTGTCATCTCTAGTTTTGTGGAGAGTTTAGTGATTTTAGGAGTCAAACCCCAACCAACGATCTCATCATTTATGGATATAGTCATCCCTTGTCGATCTTTACCTGGTCGAATCTATTTGCAATGGTAACGCCTGTGAATTGACCACTATAAATTGAAGTAGCTGGATTGATCCTTTGCCACTTGTATTTGAAGGATCAAATGATGCCTAAAATATGTGATTATTCCTATAATTACTAATTTATCTCCTTGAAGCTGTCGATTTGCTTAAGTCGTTGGCTTAAATTCAGGAACCAATATTTTCCAGTTGTCCCAACATTACTCACCATTTTTCCCCTTTCATCTACTGTCATTGGATTCTCAACAACCACAGTTTGCGTTTGTGATTGTGTTGGACGTGCTGAACTAGAAGCTGGGGCCATTGTAGCCACTGCTGGAGGTCTTTGTGCAGGAAGTGGCATTCTCATATTGCTGATTTGTCCAACATTTGTAACAAAATGACAGAGTGCACATTTAACAGATGGAGCTCCATATGGGTACATAAGTGTCGTGAAACAATTCCCGCAATTCACATGTGCAACCTGATTTGCTTCTATTGCAAGATTAACTGTGCTGCAACATGAGCACTGAACACTAGTTTCTCCACAAGTATACATTAGCAATGTATGACAACGTCCACAAATTAGCTGAGCCATTTCTGCACCAGGTGGAACTGCAGTTATTGTGTTGCATGCTGCACCGCAAACATTTGGTGCACCCTGTGGATACACAAGAAGAGTTCTACATCCACTGCACACAAGCTGACCCTGCACATTAGGAGGTGGAAGAGGCATTGGTTGGGGAGGGTAAGGATTCATATGAAGGGGCATGGTTCCCCAGCCAGGCCTGACAGCGCCTATATTATTGTTCTGTATCGAGTTAATTCTTACCGGCGTGCTTCCTATTGGGCCATTAGCGGATCCATTGTTGATAGGGGTTGTGTCATATCTATTTGAGTAGCCTCTTGAGAGCATTTTCAGGCCAAGATATAGGTAGAATCATAAACCCCTACATTGCCAGTTTATTTCCTATGCTTTAGAGGGGATATAAATTAAACCTTCAGGTGCCTTTTCTCATAACAAAGAGAACCCATAAATAAGTTTTCTTGTTATCTTCACGCGCCCCACACTCTGTTTCTTATAGCTTTTTCAAAATAAAAGTTGTCAGCTTCTTCCTCATATCTACATCAGAAATGTACCCACATGCAGCACATTGCAGGGATATCATTTGCGTCTTTGAAATTAGATCCTCTGTCTCTGGATTTCCACATCCATAGCACTGAACATATTTCTTTATAAAAACTTCCAACAAAGAAACCATCTTTCCATTGTCATGAGAGCCATTACTTCGGTTCCCCGAGCCAGCCATTGGATTCTCAAAGGATTCAAATATCTGCATTATTGTCGACTCATAGCTTGGTGGTCCATCCCTTGATAGATGAGAGTCCAGATGCTGATCGGTATTCAAATTGAAACCTAAGTGGTCACTTTGACATTTGGATGTTGCCATAAAATGAAATTTTGCTGGAGTAGATCTGATGATAAAATCTGGCTTTGTCTGGGGATGGCATGCTCCCTGTGAGATGCCAAGAACAAGTAGACCAAGTTACTTTCCATTTCATTGGGATGGAGTCTTCATCACAAATCTCTGCTACTTAAAAATCTTGAAAACAAACTGCCGACTGAATCTTTAAACTACTCTGCAAATTAAAATAATCCTCTCACAACAGTCTGATCACACTGTACAAACTTAAGGAAATGCTTGAAGCATCAAGCTTATTTATTTACAACTCCCATTCTAATCATTTGATTTCTTTTGATTAGGTAAAATCATGCTTCCAATGAAGACATACAAATATTTGACTAACTGGTAAAACTTCTGATCTGGAGATGATGCATAAAGGAGCCCATGGAATATCAAAATTCATTTCAAAAGAAGGGAAAAGAAAACCTTCATTTGATAAAAACAATATGAGATTTGAGCTGCTCAAAGACTCCATATAATCAACAAATGGATCAATGAAGCTATAAGGAAATACCTCTTGCTGAAGATCAAAATATATCTGTATATCCTCTTCCTCATAATGGCTGCCACTTTCAGCTTCCTACAAACTGAATTGCAAATATGGCTGCTCAATGTCTTCTACGTATTCAGGATGGTTCATTTCCACACAATGTTGTTCCTCATCAAAATTTGATTCATAGTTGTCATACATTCGTTGGCTACTCCTCAAATCAACAAAAGTTGATGTAAGGATCTACTCTTTTTCTTCTGAATACTCATCATAAATTGGCATATCTTCAGAGTGAATCGGTTGATGCTGATCCCAATCTAGAACTTCATTGTCTTCATCATAAAATGGAGCATTCTGATCAATTTCTAAAGATGAATATTTCTGTTATATGATGCTATCATCCACTTTAATATCATAATTTTGAAAAATTTCTTGTTGTAAAACAGAATTAGAGGAATATAATAGATCTTCTTCCTTCTTCATAGCATAACCACCAACTTCATCTTTACTACTGGAAGAATCTACTTCTAAACCCTGGATATATAATGCATATCCCCTACAACACTGCTCAAAAAGACACTCAGTTGGGTAAATTCTCTTACAATATGAATAAAAGGCATCATGAAAATCTTTCAAAGAGGAAATATTGGAAGGAGGAAGAGTTCTGTACCATTGTCTCGCACAACCATATAATGAATACATAAACATTTTCATCAATACATCTTCATGATGTATACTCAACTGATCCATGTATTGATGAGATTTAATTACATGATGTGTCAGATTGTCCTCTTCCTTTTCTCGGAATCACGGAAGAAAATCTCCCCATTCATCAATGATAGGTACTTTATTTGGAAAGCCAGGAATATTTGAGAAATTGAGCGGAGAAAATCTCTGTGCCAACATGGTTTCAAAATGCTTTGACATCTTGTAAAATCACCTCTGGATTCTTCAAACATGGAGTCGCCTTGTGAATAAACCTGTAGTCAAACTAATTCCCTGCTCCTATCCACCATCAAGAGCTGGATCTGGTCTTTGTCATTCTTTCCTGGGGAAGATATCTTCACTCCTCCGTCCCCGGCAACAGCGCCAGAAGATGTTATCCCTAAAGTTGAACCTAGACTATAGGGGTTCAATCTTAAGGAAATATTTTTCAAAAATATAAATCAATAAACTCAAAATGAAAACCAAGCTGGTATGAAATCAAAGCTATTGGAAAATCACACAATTATCAAAGAACTAGGCTGGTATGTCATGAGAGCTGTAAGAGAATCACACAATTATCAAAGAACTAGGCAGGTATGTCATGAGAGCTATAAGAGAATCACAAAATCATACAGGAACTGTATAACATAAAACAAGATACAAGATCCAATATCCAAGTAACTACGATCATGAATTCATGAAATGAAACCGCCTCTGTTTTTTAAAAGTATAAAGGATAATTGTATTTCAACATAAGAATCACTGCAATGGAATTAAATGGACCATATACATGATAAATTACAAGAAACACAATTCATAACACACACAGACAAATCATAATCATACTCCTTCAAGGTAAAACCTGTATTGAAGATGTAGAGTATTTTATGTCATACAAAGAGTGATCAAAACTGGATCTTCATAACTCCAAAAATGCCAACCCCCGTCTCCTCTTCAAATGAAAATCCTTCCATCCTTTTATAATCCTAAACAAGAACTAAATATAGTAGCAACAAATAGTCTTGTCATCTCTAGTTTTGTGGAGAGTTTAAGTGATTTCAGGAGTCAAACCCCAACCAACGATCTCATCATTTATGGATATAGTCATCCCTTGTCGATCTTTACCTGGTCGAATCTATTTGCAATGGTAACGCCTGTGAATTGACCACTATAAATTGAAGTAGCTGGCTTGATCCTTTGCCACTTGTATTTGAAGGATCAAATGATGCCTAAAATATGTGATTACTCCTATAATTACTAATTTATCTCCTTGAAGCTGTCGATTTGCTTAAGTCGTTGGCTTAAATTCAGGAACCAATATTTTCTAGCTGTCCCAACATTACTCACCATTTTTCCCCTTTCATCTACTGTCATTGGATTCTCAACAACCATAGTTTGCATTTGTGATCGTGTTGGATGTGCTAAACTAGAAGCTGGGGCCATTGTAGCCGCTGCTGGAGGTCTTTGTGCAGGAAGTATCATTCTCATATTGCTTATTTGTCCAACATTTGTAACAAAATGACAGAGTGCACATTTAATAGATGGAGCTCCATATGGGTACATAAGTGTCGTGAAACAATTCCTACAATTCACATGTGCAACCTGATTTGCTTCTATTGCAAGATTAACTGTGCTGCAACATGAGCACTGAACACTAGTTGCTCCACGAGTATACATTAGAAATGTACGACAACGTCCACAAATTAGCTGAGCCATTTCTGCACCAGGTGGAACTGCAGTTACTGTGTTGCATACTGCACAACAAACATTTGGTGCACCCTGTGGATACACAAGAAGATTTCTACATCCACTGCACACAATCTGACCCTACACGTTAGGAGGTGGAAGAGGCATTGGTTGGGGAGGGTAAGGATTCATATGAAGGGGCATGGTTCCCCAGCCAGGCCTGACATCACCTGGATTATTGTTCTCTATTGATTTAATTCTTGCCGGCGCACTTCCTATTGGGTCATTAGCGGATCCGTTGTTGACAGGGGTTGTGTTAGATCTATTTGTGTAGCCTCCTGAGAGCATTTTTAGGCCAAGATACATGTAGAATCATAAACCCTTGCATTGCCAGTTTATTTCCTGTGCTTTAGAGGGGATATAAATTAAACCTTCAGGTGCATTTTCTCATAACAAAGAGAACCCATAAAGAAGTTTGCTTGTTATCTTCACGCGCCCCACACTCTGTTTCTTATATATTTTTCAAAATAAAAGTTGTCATCTTCTCCCTCATATCTACATCAGAAATGTACCCACATGCAGCACTTCACAGGGATATCATTTGCGTATTTGAAATTAGATCCTCTGTCTCTGGATTTCCACATCCATAGCACTAAACATATTTCTTTATAAAAACTTCCAGCAAAGCAACCATCTTTCCATTATCATGGGAGCCATTACTTCAGTTCCCTGAGCCAGCCATTGGATTCTCAAAGGATTCAAATCTCTACATTATTGTCAACTCATAGCTTGGCGGTCCATCCCTTGATAGATGAGAGTCCAGATGCTGATCTCGGTATTCAAATTGAAACCTAAGTGGTCACTTTGACATTTGAATGTTGCCAGAAACTGAAATTTTGTTGGAGCAGATCTGATGATAACAGGTTCTGCCGAGTGTAGACCTGTACTTGGGGAATAGGAGGTGTCAGGGTTGGAGAAGGAATAGGTTGCGTAGATTGTGGGTAATAAGCATGAGAAACTATAGGGGGTGTGAAGCCTACTGTCTGGACATTACATGCAAGTTTTAAAAAATTCATGGCATGAACATGGGGAATTGGTGCAGGAGACACATATGAAGTTGTGGCTCTGAAATGGGTTGCTACGTGTGAAAAACATGGGTGTAACTTGGTTGGGAAACACTACGGGTGCTACGAAAATGCAGTGGCATCGAAGGAGAGGTCATGTATAGGTGAGCATGCTGAGTAATAGATCCAATGAATCCATTCGCAACATGGGATTCCATGACTTATCTCGATGTGAGGAGACAGTATGGGGAGCATTGGGTATGAAGGTATATAGATGACCTGATTGGTAGTAGATAAGATCGAACTAGTGTGCCTTTAGGATGGCTTCCTCCTCAGTTTGTGGGCACTCAGATGCAACGTCCTTAGCAATGGGGGGGGGTAAGGTTTTGAGAATCCAATTTAGGGAAATCCTATCATCTAACTATATTTTACATAAGCTACAGTGACGACACCCCTCATGTCTATGATCCATGATATGGGTAACAGTGTTCCGTCGACCGGATAATAGGATTTCCATTCCCTCATCATAATAGATAGGTAATTGGAAGTATTGGAGAAACATTGAGGCTAACGAGGAAAAGTATGGATAATTTGAATGAGGGAGTTCAATGTACCATTTGGATGCAAAACTAGTGCATTGGAATAGCCACAATCAGATAAAATCATCCACTATGATGTTAGAGGAACACCATAAGTGGAATGGCGAAATATGGTTTTGGGGGTTCTTATCCTGCCTTTCTGTCAAACTTAGGCATGTTGTTGGGGTGTAATTATATCTAAATTAATCCACCTATTCTTTAATTATCAATAGGGGTTGGTAAGCTTTGAGTTGACACAAAATATATGTGAAGGTAGAGGGTGTTGTCTAAATATTTTAACAAACAAAAGATCGAAATATCTTTCAAAATGAAAAACTAAGTCAAACTCCTAAAAATGAAATTATTAAAGTAATCAAATTGAGACAGAATAGTAAACTAAATAATTGATAATAAACTTTAATATGAAATACAATCAACAATTAACTATTCAAACAAAAAACTAGGGTACAAGGAGAACTTAACTTATAAGCAAGTAGAAAACTTAATAAAAGAAGCAAGTAGAAAACTTAATAAAAGAAATATCTTTAGGTTTTATCCTACAAGTTCTTTCAACCATAACACAACATAAAAGAAACAACCTAGAAACATACTAAGGAAAACACATATAACACTAAATCTCACATACAAACAAATAAATCAATTCAAAAGGAATAAACACAAAACCATACAACAACAAAACAAAATCAGAAACAAAACTTAAGAATAAATTAAATTTTGTTCAAGGTAAAAGAAGTAAGGAAAATGATAAAACTTTAATAAATAATTTAAAACAAGTAAACTTTAACTTTAAGGTTAAACAACACTGTCATCTAACTATTACAGTCAAAACATAATTCAGACATTCACAAAACAAAACTAAGAACAATCTTAAAGCACATAAAAAGCACTAAAAAAAAACTAAGGTCTAAGTGACAGACTGAACTGTGGGTTTGAAAGGGGGGTGGCTGAATAATAGACTGAACAGGTTGTCCAAATTACAGTTTGCACAGTAAAAATAATAAAAACTAACCTAAATGAACTAATCTTCAGCTGAAGCCATGCAGATGTAATTATAATGCATTGGAACGATAAATAAACCTATTTAACAACAAATTAACTTTAAACTAATTTATGAACAAAATGAATCATTGCATATTAAACTAATAAATAAACTGGAAATTAACTTGCATAAATTCAAGACAGGAGGGGAAATAACATAATTGAATTTATTCTAAATTCATGAAAACAACTTATTCTATATTCTTGAAAACAAAGACTGAAAGTAATGCTGGAAATGAAATAACTGGAAATAAAATGACTAAAAACAAATAACTGAAAGAAAGCTATGCACGCATATAACTAATTAACTTTTAGCATAAAACTAAGTTAATGTATTGCAGAAAAACAAATAGAATAGCATTTACTATAATCTAATGGAGGCAAACTAGAAATTAAACTATATTAGCTAAAACGGAAAAGAAAATAAGCTAAACAAAGAAAATGAACCTCTAGTTGATGAGGGGCCCTCTCAGCAATAAGGGGTGATGCCTGGATAACTTCTACTTACACACAATCTTCAACAACAATGCATACAACTATTTATTCAGATGGTGGAATAGAAATATAATGTTCAAGAGTAAATCACAGCAAGAACCCTTCTCCTAACTCTGCTAACTGACTGATTTTCTAGCTAACATTTTCTCTCTCACAAAGCCTTCTATTTATAATTATTTACAGATATGAGCAAGTCGACCCTTTAATGGTCGACTGCTCTCTAAATTTAGTCGACTATAATGCCGTTTAATTGATCACAGGTGAGCGCATAAGCATATTCCTTCTTCAGTGCAAATAGTCTTCAAGGTGGCACACAGGCTTCTCTTCAGTGTGAATGATATGTAGAGGTGGCGCACAAGTTCCTTATTGAGCATAGCAGGTGACTGATGGCAAACATAAGAGATCATAGTGGAGAATCTTCTAGGGCGTGAGTTGAATGCATCAATCTAGCATGTGGATCTTTGATGTGGTGGCGAGCAAAGAAGAACGCAAGATGGAAAGTATCTAGAACACAGCTTCATCACCAAACACGTGGATAACTAGATTGTTTGCATTTGTTTCACATTTTAAATGCCCAGAGTTAATTCTCAGTAGTGCGCAGTCTGATGGGCCATCTGGATGGAGAGCTAAATGGAAGGCTGAGCCGTGAGCTAGATACGCTGGGTGTCAATCGAGTAAAAACAAAGTGTCTATCTACTGGAGCGTTTTAGGACTACAGTCTACATTAACACATTTTTATATCTGGAAAACCACCAGCTAGTTTCACACAATGGGCTGGATGAAGAGCTGGACGTCAAGCTGGACATGCTGTGCGAAAAGCAGGATGAATGCGTTTTGCATATTAACTTGGCCCAAAAAGATTATAAAACCTGCAAATAAATATACAAACCAATTAATACATCAAATTCATTTTAATAATGTTATTTTTAATTAATAAAACCATAAAAATGAAAATAATAAAACAATTTATATAAACCTTAAAAACACTCATACCTGACGTTGAATAATGATCTGCGTGACATAAAACATACAAAAGATAATAAAATATGTGTTTAAATGAGTAATTTATCTGCAAAAAATGGTAACAAATCTAGGATCAACATTCCCCCAACCCAGAGAAGTGTTAGGTCCCACTGAGCAAAGAGAAAGAAAAACAATTTAGGAAGAAGGTGAACTAGCAGCTGCCTTCAACTTGGCAAATGAAGAAGGTAATTTAAACTTCACGCTTGTAACTTAAAACTAACATGTCTTTTATGTCAAGCATTTTTATGAATATAACTTTATTGAGTTTTCAACAGTTCTCAGGTTCAAAATAATTTTATCATTTTTAAGGTTTAAAATTAATTCAACCATGTCCAAAGTAAAACTTTGGGCAGGTTGAATATATAACATAAAAACATAAATCGCATTTTGAATAACAAAAAGATTGATCATTTTCATGCATGACTGGGTAAGAGAATAGAATTATTGACAGTGAAATGGAAGTAAAAACTATTTTCCCAAAAACAAAATTTGGTTAGAAAATTTAATCATAAGTATTATAATATCACCATTTTTCTCAGATCGCTATTTGATATTTCATTTGCCTTCATTCGATTCTTTATATGATAAGACCATATTTTGCTGTAAAATATGCTTCAAGCTATAACCAAATTCCACTTTTTATATTCCTAAAAATACTTATCATTTGTTAGAGATAAATAGATTTATCATAAATGAAAAGTAAAACAATCTAATTTTCGTAATCCTTCCTCCCCCAAACCAAAGAACTGGTGTGTCCTCAATCCATACAGAGAGAATAAATTATTGTTCCAGAAAAATAGAAAGAATGCTAGCATGCTGTTAATTTGTTGTAGGGAAAACTAACTAGTAAATGGAACTGGTTCAGATATGTATATTCATGAAAATAAAACAATGCTTAGAAAAGACCATGTAAATGAGAATAATTAAAAGAATACCATAGGAAAAAACTAGCCATTCTTGCTTCATTGTAAAGATATCTTGTCATCATAAAGTATTTTAAGTGTATCCTGGAATGTGTGAGATTTACAGCGATGGGTCCCATTTCTAAGATAATGATATCTTAGGTATATGCGGAAATAGATGGCTGGGGAAAAGTCAACTTAGATCCATTATCAAATGACATTATAAACAAATGTCCATGTGTTGTACATGAATAAGCACCTTATAACTGAAGGTCTGGGGTTACCAACATACTCAATAAACTTGCAGACAATTGACTCTAGAGTGCAGTAAAGGAAATAGGAGGATGGGAAAGACTCACCCGATACACGACGGTTGATCCTAGCTTGTCCTCTTCCACTCTGCTTCTCCTCCAAAGTCTTCAGGGCTGCTTTCTCCTTCACCTATCAAGGATCAATCTTCCAAATACAAGATGATTCATATATATAAATAGGTTAGATAAATCATATACAGGATGCTGAAACATAAACATTTATCAAACCACAATACATGAGATACATTCAAGACACAATATGGAAGAAGGATTCTCTTTATTAACAATAATGGAAAGAGTTCAGATTACAACCCAATGCCTAAGACAAGGACTCCTCTACAGCCAAAGGATTCTGAGTTCCACTGCTCCAAAGACTTCTGTATAAACTCCACCAACATAACTTTGCTCTTCCAGTTTATATATCCAACACCCTCCCCAAGGCCTATATTTATACTAGGTGAAATAAATCAGTTTCGAAGGTTGAGGAGGTTGAGACAGTTAAGGATATTAAGGTAAACGGCTTAACAAATCTCAAGTAATCGTGTGTTTTTATTTTTAATGTCAAAGGTAGGTATACGCGGGTATCAAGACTAGCAACTCGTGTATGATCCGCGAGTTTCTCTAAAGGCAACCCGCGTATACATCTATATGTGACATGCAACAACCAAGACTCGTGTATGACACGCGAGTTGCATATATAGAGAGTCACGTATATGACTTGACATAGCAAAAAGGTAAAAATAACCAGCTGGATGGATGATGAATGTAGTTCATAATAAGCTCATCTATAGTGTTTTGGGAAACCCTTAATCCATAGATGTCCTATTGTGTGCCAACATGAGGGATGTCGGCACTCGGACGGAGAGGTGCCATTCAAGTGGATAACAGATGCCCCCTAATGTGTGAGGTCAGAGGGAAACGATGGCCGAACTTTATCTTTGGAGAACTCAGAAATCGAATGGAGCAGAGAGAGTACCTAAAATATTTATCTTTGGAGAACTCAGAAATCGAATGGAGCAGAGAGAGTACCTAAAACAAATACATAGTAATGTCATATACAAATTTATATCTGAGGATGCTATGTTTAGTTTACTGGAACACTAGCTCCTTTACAATATTTGAGTACATCATATGATACAGGTATGAAAACCACGTATATTACAAAGGTGGATCGAAGCCACAATATACAATAATGATGAGTCTTCAAAGATCTGGAAGCTGTGTATATGGATAGAACATAATCTTGCGCAACTTAGTCCATAGGTGAGGAACTAAGGTCTTCATAAAGGATCCCAAAGAACTAGTACAATCCAAGCCATGTGAATAAGGGTAAGCTGAAGTCGTACATGGAAAGGATTCAATAGTTTTTCAATCAATAGATGATAATCGACAACTGAAGCAAAGGAATCCACCAATGATGAAAGTGAATCCTGAGGCACCAACGTCAAAACTCTAGGTCTTCGTCATCAGGAGATACTGAAACGGAACCATGCTGTGATAAGGAAGGCAATAGATCCTCCAACGGATCACAAGAGTGACTAGGAACTGGGAAAAAGAAGGGAGACACAATAGATAACAGATATAATAATGATGGGATCAGGCTATAGATAAGACATTGGGTATAGTCCTTGAACAATGAGCACAACATAGAGATGACCCAAGGTAGCAGTTAACTTATAGATAGAACAAATAGACCTATCTGTCATGTAGGAGACATAATCAGATTCCCCAGGTATAATAGACAAGAGGAGGAGTAAGAAACTCAAGGTAATAGCTGAACGGAAAAGTAATCACTGAAACATGGATATCGAAAAACAAAGAGTGCTATGTTCAAGGAGGACATGCTACCATTACTGAAAACAAGAGAAAAATTCTTCCTTACCTTCCCTGTTAAATTTTAACGAGTCCAGGAAAGTAAACTCGGATCCCTCTTCATTTTTTAACAAGCTTGAAGAGACGGGAAAATAATGCTCGATAGTGTCACTGATTCATGGATTTAATGAGCATGAACTAGTACCTTCTCAGCCGGTGTTTTCAAATTTAGAGAGTTTGAAAACTCCGAAGAAGACTCCATGGGGGTCCTTTTTCATCCAATTTAGTCTCCTGAGGCCGAAAAAGTATAAAAAATACCACAGAAGAACTCTCTTAACTTCCGAAGAAGAAAAGGTGAACCTTTTTCATACTTAGTCAGGGAGGTCTGAAAAAGGTTAAATTACCACCTACCCAACGCTCCTTCCAGAACAACATAAAATAGCTTGAGTTTTACGAGTGTGAAGGAAAGCAAGATCACTTGGAAAGATCCATTTGGTTACGAGAAATGGGGATTACAACAATAAACTCATTGCTTTGTTCTTAAGTGTTTAACGAGCATGACAAAGACACAAATTACACTCAAAATCTTTTTCATGTTTGGGTCCAGAGCATGAAAAAGAGAAAACTAAGCTCAAACCGGGTGTTCCTTTTCCGTAAATTTAGTCCCTCAGGTTCGAAAAAGTGATAAAACTATACCTAAGAATGCTCTTCTCAATTCAAAAGAAAAGAGAGTGATCATTTCTCGTATTATTCCGCATGGTCCGAGAAACAGATAACCTACCACCAATGCGGATGCCCACTCACATATTCTTAACGAGCTTGAACGAACGAGTTAACTCGGTAGTCAAGTCTATTTTGAAGGAATCAGACCTGGGCCTAAAGAAACTCCATAAGGATGGGGATTCCTATAAAGGGATAGCTTGTAAAAAGATATTCAAAAGAAACTCTGTTTGGCATGAAAAATAGCTAAGAGGATACCCCTGAACTTGAAACATATGCGGCATGAGTACCAAAGGATGACATAGGCATATAAGAAGGATACTCATGAAAAAAGGGTCCTAGCCACGGAAGAACAATGGTAAAAAACAAGGGACTAATGGCTTATAATACCATAGTTCGTGGAAAAATGTTGAATGCTAAGGTTAATGTGGAATGAATAAAGATGCCAAAATGTATTGGAAATTACAAAACCACCCTATTGGAGCAACAACACCTTGTAAGGATGAAAAACCTATTCCAAAGCACAAAGAAGTATGGTATTAGTTGATTGACATTTCAAACTATAGAAAAAGACCCACTTTAAGAAATATAATTTCTATAAATAGTTTGAAAATTAAAACAAAACTCACCATTTGAACTTTTGAGCCATAAAAAGCAAGTTTTACCTTCTACCTTTGTTCGATCATTGTGGACAATTGGACTGACGAAATTGAAATCTGCCAGTTGTAGGTAAGCCTACACCCTAAGTTCTTCATTTTCATCCAAGCAATTATTAAATTTGATTCGGAATTCCATATTTAAAAGCATCCTGAACTGTAGCACGACACATACGCGGGTTGCTAGTGTGCAGACTCGCGTATACACATTCTATACGTGAGTTTCCTAACTAAACAGTCGTGTATAGTACGCGACTTGTCTAATTAGACTGTCACGTATGCTGCGCAAAGGATAAAAGACTTAAGATAAACAAAATTTTTTGAATTTTGGTATGGAATAACTGAATCAAAATACTTGTATTTTCTAGGTAAAAAATGGTTCTGGAATGGAGGGAAAGGGAACACGAAATAATGGACCAAGCAACACTCCAAAGCGCGCCCACCATACATGCATTATGCACAAGCGAGCTGCTAAAATTCTTTTGTACATTGCCCATGCAGGCCAATGTCCGCATACTTGAGTTCATGGTCAATTATTGGGATCATGAATTGGGGATGTTCAACTTACAAGGTGAAACCTTAGAGCTTACCACTGAAGACATATATTTCATTACCAGGTTGTCACGATGAGGAGCGCCGATGAAATTGGAGGGCACTGGCAGGGGCGGTGACCCCTTAAGTGTCCAAAACTATGTAGATGTGTTCTGTACACCGGGTACTCAAAAAAGAGGAACTAGCGTTCCAGTTGCAGAAATTCAAGATTTTACTCTCCAGGTATTAGCTAGTACCATTGTGAGAATATCAGGATCCTCATCTCTACATTTGGCCACAAGGAATCAAATGAGGCTGGCAGTTGACTGTTTTAGAGGTGCTCTCTATGATTGGTGCTCGGGAGTTGCCCCCATCATGAGGAGACAACTATCCGACTGCAAGAGGGGAAGGCGAAAAAACTTTGGCTATGCAAGCATATTAGTGGCCTTCTTCTTCTTCGAGAGTACCAGCACTAAGCCCTGCTATACCTCTACCGATCATATCTCCACGTCAGCCGAGGCTGAGCAGGTGGGGAGACATCTTCCTCCGTCAAGGAGGAGGAGACTCGGTACACAGCGTCTATGATGATGATTTTTATACCTGGTGGGAACAGCAGCTACCGGCATTGGAGTAGTTTCCATATGCCTGGATGGAATTTTGAGGTGACCCCGACCTTACCCTTCCTCCAGGAGGAGCATGGGGAGAGCTAGGTAAGTAATTTTTAATTTTTATCATTTTCAAATTTTTATGAATTTTAGAATGATATATAGATACATGTGTACAAGTCTTAACCCTATTCATGTGTCAAAATGCAAATATTGGACTGGTCCGCCTTGAAGGGCACCCTCACATGTTTGTTCGTCCTATCGTGGGCGAGGATCCAGGATTGATCAGGGTACTAGAGGGAAAGCTGGCCAGGCTAACACATCGAGTACCTACTATGCGGATTGAGCATATCCCTACAGCCATGTAGGAGTTTGTTGTGGGGGTTCCACCGGTTTGGCTACGTCTTTTCATACGAGTAGTTAGAGCAGTGCTTGTATACATAGATGCGGTGGAGGCTGAGGAAGCCAGAGTGCAGAGGGATCATGGGGACCAAGGAGGTCCTAGTGACCAGGGTGGTCCAGATTAGTTCTAGGACATTTTGATGGACTATGATCCACATTTTTG